>JAOTQH010000038.1:748328-761156 GCA_025631255.1 Cornus kousa
ATCTAGACTCGTCTTGCAAGTCACATTTATATAATATGAAAACAGAAAACCTTTGTTTCAAATTATCTTTGTGTCTTTTTCCACAACTAGAGAAAGGATTTTGTGCCTTTCCTTATTTTCTTGGTCAGATGTGTTTTTAGCTTGGGGGGGATCGAACCTACAATGGATAGGGTAGGAACCATTTTAAGATAGGCGGACTCTTTAACCATTCGTCAACACTACTGCACCTATTTTCTTGGTCATAGTCACCCAATCTTTAATTTCCCACCCTTACCAATAATAATAATAATTATTATTATTATTTTCATAGGTAGTTAATTTTCATAGGTAGTTTTTTTTTTTTTGGTTAAAAAATTTTCATAGGTAGTTGATGTATCAACATTCCCACAAATTCTGCATTAAGTTCCTTACAAGCCAGTGTAATTTATTGTTATTTAGGAGCTTAGATTCAGCCTTGCAAGTTGCACCCTCCCTCTCCTCTGACCAATTCCTAAAATTCTTGCCATTTAAAAAAAAAAAAAATAAATAAATAAATAAATCTTATCTTACCAATTCCCCGTACCAAGACTTTTGGGCCCAACCCAACCCGCTGATCCAACAGTCAAATCTTCTGAGCAGTCCAATTTTTCTTCAAACCAATCTTATCCTCATAGGGACACGTGTTCGTCTCCCGTAGCAGTTCCGTTATTTTTTGACATTCATAAAACGGTGTCGTGTAACTGACATCCATGGAAAAAACGACGCCGTTAGTGAGTGGGGAGGTTACAGGGACTATTTCAGTAGGTGTAATACGGAGTTCTATATGTTTTTAGACGCATTATAAGAGTACATGTTTTGAGACCTCTGCTTCAACAGAGGACGAAGTAGAAGAGGAAGATAACGGTGTTGATTGTTGGCGGGAAAGGTGTGGGTCAGATGGTGGGATTTGGCGGGAAAGGAGGTGTGGGTCAGATTCTGGCTGCCGTCGCGGCAGCTCTCTTGCTCCGCCTGTTCTCCGGCCCTGGTCCAGCATTGCTGCCGGAAAATGAGGAGGAGGACAATAAAGACGGTGACGGTGGAGAATTCGACGGCGGCGAAGATCCGGAGTCCGGTAAAGTTCCTCCGGTTACCATCCGGTGGAGCAACATCACGTGCTCCCTCTCTGATAAGTCCTCCAAATCAGTGAGTTATTCGTAATCTATAGTTAATCAATGACCAGTAGCTAGGGTTTTATCCAAATTGTGTTTGGACGCTGAGAAAATGTAATAGAACGTATTGAAGTATTGCTTTGAAGAATTTTCAATGCAAGTGGAACGAGAAACGTTACTCTCAACTCAGATTAATTTCACTATCTGTATGAATCTAACGCATGGAAATATTTTTCGTACACGCACATGTATACCTTGGGAAAACAAGAATATAAATCATAGGACTCAGAATTTAATTTTCACTGATTTTCTTAGCAACCAAACGGAACATATTTTATTTGTGACGTTTCTGTGCTCATTTTATAGCTGAATAGCTATGAACTTTAGAAACTTTAGCAGGTTTTGTTAATGAATTTGACATTCTTCAGTCTCTATGTACGTGTGTGCTGATGTGTGTTTATGGTAAAGACTTTTAGTAATATTCAGTAATTGGGAATTCAGAAATGAGACCAAGAGATATTTAGATATACTTTTTTATTATTATTGACAGCATCCATTATTTAATTTTAAGATAATCAGCTGAAGTTTAGGTGTTGTTTCATTTGCTAGGTGAGATTCTTGCTTAAAGATGTGAGTGGAGAGGCAAAACCGGGAAGACTGCTTGCGATAATGGGCCCATCAGGGTCAGGGAAGACAACCCTGCTCAATGTTCTGGCAGGTCAAACAATGGCGTCCCCTCGGTTACATTTGTCTGGCCTTTTGGAGGTCAATGGACGAAAAATGTCAAACAAAAGCTACAAGTATGTTAGACTTAGATGAAAGTGAAACTCTTAAAGCATTCCTTTGAAATATAGGTTGATTTATTGTATTTTTTGTAATTGCTATTGCAGATTTGCTTATGTGAGACAAGATGATCTTTTTTTCTCACAGTTGACAGTTCGGGAAACACTGTCTCTAGCCGCTGAACTCCAGTTACCAGAGATACCTTCCGTGGAAGAGAGAGATGAATATGTGAACAATCTCTTGTTCAAATTAGGCTTGGTAAGGCTGGCTTTACATTTTTCCAAAGTTGATTTGCATAGCTTAATCGTATCAAAAGATCATGTCTCCAATTGAGAAGTAGTATCTTAAGTGGAGGTTTCCTTTCAAAATTCCTTGATATTGACGTTTAATTCTTTTATGTGATGGTGGGTCATTATTAGCTTTTCAAAATAGAGTGATTGTTGCCCAAGAATTGGGAGGTGTAATCCTATTGAGTACTTCCTATTTTCCTTTCAGAATTCTTGCAGTTATAAGTAATATCAACCTTATCTGTTACTAGATGAAAATTTTAACTTTGACTGGAAACAACTTTGAAACTTTAAAGCTTTATGATTTCTTTTTCCTTGTGGTGGCTGTTTTATGGTCTTTCTTCAAAAGGTCAGTTGTGCTGATTCCTTGGTTGGGGATGCAAAAGTCCGTGGAATCAGTGGTGGTGAAAAGAAACGTCTATCGATGGCATGTGAGCTTATTGCTAGCCCATCCGCCATATTTGCTGATGAGCCTACTACTGGTATGAATGCTTTCTATTTCTATGGTTTGCCTAAATATCTCTTTGTTTTCTATAAGGAAAGGTGATGAAACACTCCGCATATGCACGTTTTATTTATATATATATATATATATATATTTTCCCTTTCTCAAATTGCCGATAACAACTCTTGAGCATCTTGGTAATCATGACTGGTTAACTTTAGCTGGGAGTTATTGAATTAGGTACAACTGAGAGACTCGTAGGATTTTGAGTTTAAAGATAATTCTTAGGCGCTGATGAGAGAATCATATGGGTGGTTATATTTGGTGAGCGTTTGAGTATAAAGAGAATGTTTTGGAGTAGTAACAGTATAGAGGTTGAACTGCAGAAAAAAATAGATTAATACTTGTTAATTGTTTATCCCATTATGTTTTTTCAATACACACAATAATCATAATAAAGTCTTAACAATGTAAGAGACCACACCGGAGAATAAACTTGGTCTGCTTAATATACAGTAATAGATTTTATCTTCTAGTCAATCTAGCTCATATAATTTGTTGTTTCAGTAGATTTAGAATCTTGTATATATGGTCCAAATGAAATAATTTATACTCCATTGTTATGTTCTGCATACTTGTTCAGTTAGTAAACTATTAATTGCTTAGTCTTACTAACAAAAACAAGCTTGGGATTTGGGAAAGCCAAAACTTGCCAAACTTGAATATGCCATTTTACCTTGATTAAGCATGAGTCTTGAAAAGACGAGATTAAAACTCTCAGGTTGACTCGGCTTAATTTTCGCAACTACTTTTCAATGTTCAACATTAGGCTACTTGTGATGGAGGGTGTGGAAGGAATAAATTGAACTAATTCTATAACATATAGTTGTTTATTAAATGAATATATAGCATAGAAGACAAACATATAATTTTGATTCATTTTCATAGCTTTTATGTTAATCATTGCATAATGTGGAAAATGCAACTTGAGAAATTTTTTTACATAATTATGTATATATACTACTAATCCTCTCTTATGTTCATATACCATCTTATTTTCCTTCTTCTTTTCCAATTTTTTGTTATAGCAAGGTGGATATTTTGGAGCGTATTTTTCCTATTTACGAGAGTATGGAACATAGCTCCGTTCAAGTATTGATTAATGGCTGCAAAAGTGTTGTCAAGTATGTGAAACTATCTAATATATTTACATTATGAGCACAACCAAGAAGTGTCAGACATGTATTCGTATCCAGGACATGCTGATGGCTGACATGTGTTTGACACATATATGGCTCCTTTCTAGAAGTGCCATCGTGACTATATGTCATTTTCTTGCCCCAACCTTCCACTGAAGGATTATATGTCATTTTCTGTGCTTTTAATCGAGAGGCTTCAAGAGTTAATTTTGAAACATCATCTTGGTCTTTATAGGATGAAATAAGATCATGAAATTTCAATGTTTCTTTGAAGCATTATATATATATATTTTTTTATTTTTCTTATGTTATCCTTTAAAATTTGAAATATTTCCTCTTTCTAGTTATCAAAACGATTTATGATCTTCAGCTATTTCCAGTGATTTCATTTCATTATGCTCACTCATCATTGAATTATTCATAACTTCTGTAGTAGTTCGTGATAATTGTACCATTTGGGCTTGGTATAACTGAAGCAGTAAATATAAGGAGAGAAAACTGTGAGGGGGGGACCAACAGCCTAGACTTGGTTACGTCATAGTATGCACAGTTCTATTCAGACCTTGAGGGGAGTATAAGTCTTAGGGATTTTAATATTCTAAGTTTTAATCTTCAATTATAATTTTTTAATTCCTAATTAAATTTTACTCACGTCTCAATGATCAAACCAATAAAAAATATGTAAGCATTCGAAAACACGCAAGGCATTAACACAAAGTAAAAGAGGGATTCACCGAAAAAAATTAAAAGAGAGACTAAATTTTACATGGAAAACCCTAGAAAGGGGGAAACAAATAGGACCGTCAGTCCGGGCAGAAACAATCTTCTATAGAGAAAAAATGTTTAAAGCCCTAGGTATCAAACTCTATCCTCTAA
This sequence comes from Cornus kousa, assembly GCA_025631255.1. Lineage (NCBI taxonomy): Eukaryota > Viridiplantae > Streptophyta > Magnoliopsida > Cornales > Cornaceae > Cornus > Cornus kousa. Next base: position 753,046 of record JAOTQH010000038.1, read on the forward strand.
AGTTAGCCTATTTAGCTTCGATTGAGAGTTGAGACTCACACACGTCGTTCTCCATCAAACACGTATGTTGTCAATCAACAAACTAGTTTTAAAAAATGTTTGCTCTCCTTGGTTGTTCATTTGCTCCTTGATCTTCTGTAAATCTGGTTGTTTGTTGGTTGATAATCTTCATTTGACTTCATGCTTTGATTTACTTAATCTCATATGGAATTTCTTGGTGTGCAATGTAAAACCCTGAATTGCATATCAAAGCTCTATTCTCTCTCTTTGTGCCTCTCAATCTCATAAGAACATTATAACCATGTATCTTTAGTCAATACAGGAATCCTAAATAAAATAGGAAAGTTGTATCAGTCAGTTTTTTGAAATTCGGAATAGTCAAAAACTTTTGCCTGGATGCTTCAGGTTTGATTGTTCGAGCTACTCTAGTAGTCTTCACTTGATAGATTTTATCGATTGTTATCAATTGTTCGATTCAATCTGCTTTGATTTCAAGGGTCGGTCAGGCTCTTGATCATTCCCTACTTCTTTAATTTTCAAAAATTTGCCAGTAGTTCGATTAATCCACATTAGGGTTCAATCAATCAGAGTCCCTGAGTCCCTGCTTCAAAAATATTTTGATTATTGTAATTTAAATCTTTTTTAGGCCCAAGTCTAGGTCATGGTGGTCCATCTATCTCATAAATAATCTGACCTAGATCCCTATGTTCGTTAAGGTCTTATCTCACCTTTACCTAATTATGTGATTGAGCTTGATGAATTTCTCCATTGTCTTTGATGTCACTTCATCTTCATTATCTTCAGTGATAGACATATAGACATACTAATGGACATTTTGTTCTACTAAAACCTAGTTTTGTATAGGAACTTTCAAATTCATGACTATATCCACAGAAATTTTCGTCTTTTTTCTTTTCCCAATTCTTTGTTGATTTAGTAATTAGATAACTTATTACATGCTTTCAGGACTTGATGCCTTCCAGGCAGAGAAGGTAATGGAAACACTCCGACAACTTGCACAGGATGGACATACTGTAATTTGCTCCATACACCAGCCTAGAGGTTCAGTGTATAGTAAATTCGACGACATTGTGTTGCTAACAGATGGCGCACTTGTTTATGCTGGTCCTGCACATGATGAGCCACTGACCTACTTCTTAAATTTTGGGTAGTTATTTAAACTTGGCTCATCTAATATTTCTGTGCGTGTACAACTGCCTATTTCTTAGAAATGATTGTTTTATCATTTTGTTTTGGACATGTTTATCTTGCTAAAAAATAAGCTAGCATGCTACATGCAAAATTTTAGTTTTCAAAAGAAACAAAAAGTACTCTCCAGAAATGCCACCAAGCAGATGTGGTATCCAATCTATATTTACTTCAACTATTGGTAAACTTGAAGTCAGTTTCGAGTTGTCAGTAGGAACTATCTTTCAACCATTTGGCCGTACTTTCTTTTTTTGTTTGGCATAGAGGTGGCTCAAAGGGATTGTTGGACGATTGAGTTGTCTGGTTTGTTTCCTAGAACTAAATTTTGTTTTTAAATAAACTTCTGCTGAAACTATAGTCTTCCAGTTGTTTTGATGTAAAAATATTACTCCAAAAAGTGTTTTAACATAATTATTTCCCCATGGAAAACAATGACTTCCTTTTCCTTGAAAAACATGAACTTCCTTTTCCTTGGAAAACATGAACTTCCTTTTCCTTTTTAGTGTCAGATTGAAGTTGTACATAATAATCTTCAATTCTAAAAACTCCATGTTACATATAAACATGCATATCTTGTAGTTACTGCCATTGATACGTGTGTATATAGAATGGATATATAGATATTTAGATCCATTATACATTGACATGCACGTGATAGGTGTGCACTAGTATAAACCCATATATAAATATATATAATGCACATGCATATGTGAACTAAGCACCCTTACGTGTTCATATAGATCTTTGTGTATGTGCATTATATAATTATTACAGACACACACACACACACACACATGCATGTGGTATGAGCTCAGGATTCTATCTGCCAATATGAAAATGGCATGTTGAGGAAGAAGTCATAACTCACAAATCATTTCAGTTTCTATAAGCTGTTATTTATTTATATAATTTTTTTTTTCTCCCTCAAAAAACATGCATAATTTTTTTTACAAGTAGCCAAATACCATAAATGAACTGTAAATTATAAATTTTGACAAGATGCATCAGTTTTTAATAAATAGTTCAGGTGAACCATGAATAATATATATGATAGTTCTAAGGACCGGAATCCGAGGTTTTAACACCACTTAGCATAAGGCCAAAAACTGATTTACATTGGTGAATAGATTGAAAATAACTGATTCTAAGTTCTAATAATTATTATTGAAACACAGCAATATGAAGTAGTTAAGTATAAAGAGCAGAAAGATATAAATTATGCAATCACACAAGAATATACGTTTTTTTTTTTTAATTTTATGTGGAATATCTTATTGAGAAAAACTACAGGATCTAGTCCAGGCAAACCAAATCCACTATGAGAGAGGAAGGTTACAACCTTGGTTAACAATTCTCAAAACCTTAGAAACCCCTACTTACGTCATTGACATAAAGGACGCCAAACTTTCTCCTGAAAATCGAGGCTGCCCGTTTGCTCGTTACCAGAGTTCTTCCTCATGCATCAACTTCTCCACTAGTGAATTGGTCTCAGCCACTAGTCGTCTAGGTTGTGTGTGTTTGTTGTATAAAAGCACTTGTGTGTTGATGGCATTGTAAGTGTTGGGTTTTGTGGCTCGAATTCGGTGTGTATGCAGTGTTCTGGAGGAGATGGATCTGTTCAAGATATTATGAACCTATTCACTTGGGGTGTGTTGTGAAGAATTTAACCCCAATTGGATCTGTTCAACTTTTATTTGAACCAGTCCATCTTGGTGAAAAAGGCTGAAGATTTGGGAAGTATTAGGCTGTTGTTTTAGAGTTAGAGACTGATATGGTAACTCCTTGTAGCCAAGTTATGGAATTCTTTTCGAACAAGGAATTGGGTTTGAAGACTATAACTAGAGATGGGTGTGAGAGGTATATATATATATATATAGAGAGAGAGAGAGAGAGAGAGATGTAAGGTGTTTAAGGGTGAGTGTTGTGAGGAGAGGGGAGAGTATATGTAATTCCTGAGTGTAAAGATGTAGCCTCAAAAGAGACGATGAGTGAGTGAGTGTGGTTTTGACATCTGGTTGTATATTCTCTTCCTTGATTCATAATAATGAAATCTCTCTCTCTATGGATGTAGCCCAAGAGTTGGGCGAACCATGTAAAATATTGTGTTGTGCTTGGATGTGTATGATGGTTATCTTCATATATGCTTGTGTTGATGTGATGTGATGATGCTTCCACTATGTGTGATGAAGGAGCTTCCGCTGTGTGGGATGAAGGAGGGATTTACAATTTTAACTCTCAACAACAGCTGACCATTGAGTGGGTTGGAGGGAGTTAATATACCTAATAGTAAGTTCCACAAGATGATGATCAATGCTTTGAATAAGATCTCACCATCTAATGCAACATGCTAGATGATGAAAACAATATATGCTCTTTATATGATCTTTTTATATAACTCCCACTAATGTGTGTAGAGATCTCTTTTTATACCATTATGCTGACGAGAGTCTAGAGGTCTTTATATAGTGCTTTGAGTCCAAAGGGAATTCGGGATTATTAGTTAAAATCAGAAAAGGAAACCTAAGCCTTCTAGGATTCCTATTTAAAGAAGTTTCTAGAAACTTTCTTACATAGTTCGATTGATCAAGCTACTGATTGATGTCCGTTGGACAAGAATTGATTCATGATGCTTTGATTTGAGCTATTTTGGACTTAAATATAATTATTTTGAAATTTGTCAATAGATCCACACATCAATCGAGGCTTTCTGTCTTTGTAAAAAAATTCGTTTAAAAATATTTTTTAAGAATCAACTTCGTGCATTTAAATATATATTTTTTTTCGTGAATCAAAACATGTATGCATTATTCAAGAGGTGATTTTACCTTTTTGTCCTTTGATGCATCTTAAGATTCCAAATTTGCTCTTGGATATAGGTACCACCACAAACTAACTAACTAAACTTACTTTTGAAAATTTAATAAAAGCTACAAAATTAAAATATAGACTCCGAATTTTGTTACGAAATTTATTTATTTATTTTTCCTAGTTGATAAATTTTTATTACGAAATTTCGCCATTACTAATTTCGAATCCTAAAGATATATGGAAGAGAATTAATGGCTGGGAATTAATTACTGTCTAAACCCTCAAAATTAGTGATTCTTTACTACTGATCATCTTAGCTTTATTGGGATACAATTGTTTCTGTCTTCCATTATTTTTTTGTGGAAAATATTATCCAGTAGTGTCAGAGTAAAACTCAACTCAACAAAGTCTTCATCATAGACCAACAGGCCTGCAGCCTAGCAGTACAAGGCTGCTACTTCCCAAAGGGAGGTCAGGGGTTCAAACCTCAATGGAGGCAGTGTGTGTGAGTACCAACTAAAAAAAAAGTCTTCATCACAGTTTTTAAACAAAAAAAAATAAAAAAAAAAATAAAAAAATAAAAAGTAAATTTATTTGGCACTTAAGTACTCTGTTGTCTAATTGCACAAACAAAACATTGCGTCAAGCATCTGCAACAGTATTGGTGCACAACAATATGCCTGGATATTGACCTTAAGAAAGAACCAAGATTAACAATAAACTATGGTCTCTACCATAGTCATGTTCTCTTATATTGTTGCCAATATGCATAGTTAATATCAAATTATCAATGCGTTTCCAGAGAACTTGACATAATTTAATTAAATGCTGAAACTCAATTAGGATGGGAGTTTTAGGCTAAGGTTTCAGGCTATGACAGTGTCGACAGGGATTTACCTTTTTCTAGTCTAGTCTCCAATGATACAAAAAAAAATAATAATAATAAATAAATAAATAAATGGGCAATAAATTTTTTACTAGTAGATATAAGAAATTGTAGGACCAGAACTTGAAGCTCTGATAGAGAGTTGTGCAGGGCCAAAACTGTTTTATATTGAACAATAACTGATTTTTAAATTATATTGATTATTTTTTCAACTCAAAAGTATGAATCAGTGAGGTATAGAGAGCATAAACAAATACAGTACGCAATCACACTAGAACACATGATTTTTATGTGGAAATCCCAACGGAATGTGTTTGGTGGTGCGTTTGGAAGGAGTGGAATAGAAGATCTTTTGAGGGGGAGGAATCTTCCATTGAGGCTTTGAAATTTCTTATTATTAGCTCTCTTTTTGTTGGGTGATGAGGAGAAATTGTAAAAATATTGAGGAGATTGTTGATTTTTTGAGTTCCTTGGGTCCATAGGACCTCCTTCTTTGGCTTTCACCTTGATGTAGTTTTCGGGATGTGTTCCCCTTTTGAACGCTTTCTAATACATCTTTACTTATTAAAAAAAAAAATCCAAATGGAAAAATACAAAGGGAGTTAGTCCAGGCAAACCAAATCCACTATGAGAAAGGAAATTTAAAGCCTAGGTTAACAGTTCCCAAAACCCTAGAAACCCCTAGTTACCTAGCTGACAAAGATGATACTAAACTTTCTCTCAAAAATATCCAGCCATCTGTCCTTTCGATCAGTTTATCAACAGACTTCGCTCCCCACAAATCTGCTTCTTGCACTAGTTAATTGATCTCAACCACTAGTCATCCATGTTGTGTTTTTGTTACATAGACACACTTAGTCTTGATGACAATGTAAGCCTACAAGATGATCATCTACATTCTGAATAATAACTCACCATCTAATGCAAGATGCTAGAAGATGAAAATAAATATATATGTTCTCTTAAAATATATAATCTCTCTATATGACCTATTGATAATATCTATAGATATGCCTTTGTAAATTTTAAATGTGTTATAAGAGCCTAGAAGTCCTTTATATAGTGCTTTGTGTAGGGGTGGGACTTGGGCGGGCCAAGGGGTTAGCCCACACCAAACCCAAGGTTCTAACACCTCAACCTGCAACAAGACCATGTCCCCGGAAATATAACTCGGTACACTTCATATTAAATAAAACCACTCCTACTGGCCATTTGACAAGTAGAATATGTTTTGGACTCTGGGTGATTAAAGCTTGTGTCACTTAATAATATTCGTTCTTATAAGGATTTGGAAAGAACTCAATATCTTCTGTTCTTTATTATTTGTTTCTTTAACTAAAATTCAATCATAATAATATATATGTATATACACTACCTCTGTCCCATATTAGTAGTCCACTATTCCTTTTAGAGTTGTCCTAAATTAGTTGTCCCATTTCTTCTTTGAAACAAATTAAAAGCATTCTTTCCATAACTACCCTTTTAACTTTTAAAAAAATCTCTCAACTTAATAATACACATATTTGAATTTAAAAGGACAATGTAATTTAAAAAGGGGACAATGCAATAATTGCATGTTCCCTTAAAAAGTTGTATTCCCTAGAATGGACATCTAATATGGGATGGAGGGAGTATTACTGTAAATTTGTAAATGAAGTGTGTCAAAGTCAGGTTATTAGGTTAATAGTTAATACCTATGATACTATAATAATCTAATTTTAACTTTATTTTACATAAATAACGTATAGGCTTTAAAATATAATTCTTCAGGTTGCTCAGGTTAGTAAAACCTTTGCCCAAGTCCTGCCTGAAATAAATTTGGACTCTCAAGTTTAAATCTAGTCCCCGTTGCATGGTCTCAAGTACCTTACTCACACGTACAAATTTCGGGCAGGACTCGGGTTAGGCCCACCCAAGTCCCACCCGTACCTTTGTGTCCAAAAGAATAAGGGTTTTTAGTTGTAATCTGAAAGGAAAACCTGAATCCTTAAGGATTCTATTTTAGCTAAGTTTCCAAAACTAGTTTGATCAATCGACTACTGGTGGACAGATTTTGATCGATCGACACTTAGATCGATCTAATCTTGACTTCGATATAGTTTAATAGTTTTTCTGAAAATTGTCAGTTGATCAACAAGGCTCCCTATATATATATTTTTTATTGAAAATTTCTTGTTTAAATATATTTATTCCAAAAACAACTTTATGCATTTAAAACATCTTTTTCATGAATCAAGATGTGTGAGAATTATGCATTAAAATGAGAATGCATGATCATGAAATCCTAATTGGTTAGTTAGTTATCCAAAAGGTGATTTTAACTTTTTGCCGTTTGATGTATATTCAGATTCTGACTGCTCCTGGACAAAGGTACCACCACAAACTTACTAACTAAGCTAACTTTTGAAAATCTGATTAAAAGCTAAAAACAAAAATACAAACTCCAGCTTTTGTCATGAATTTGGCAGCACTAAGTTCTAATCCTAACAAGATCCTTAACAACATGAAGCACACTGTACAAATTGAACACGTGATTTGAAGTTTCGAACCTGAATATATGTAAAATTTTACATGAGCCTTTGATAAATCAACAGCTGTTTCATAATTTCTTTTAACTAGAACAATGTACACAGGAAGTATAAAAAACTGTACACAAGTTGTCACATTATAGCAAATGGACTGTCAAGTCCATAAGACAGCAACATTCATAATGCTGCTTGTATTATTATGTATTAATGTCCAAATCAAATCGGAAGCTATTTTTTTTTCCCTTTCCATTTCTCCCCTATTAGAGGCTTAGCATATATTTAACCATCTGTGTTGAATGCTTTCCATTCTTATGTTGTGAGCTCACAAAATAATGATACAAGTTGTTCACTTTTAAAATTTATGGTCTATGGCTGCACTATGTGTATAACTGAGTGCTATGTTTAGTTTTAAATTATTCATGATGGAGGAGTAATTTCTAACTGCTATTTCAGAAAGACTAACAGATTAATGCTTGCTCAACAGGTATCGTTGCCCAGATCATGTGAATCCTGCTGAATTTTTGGCTGACCTAATATCCATAGACTATAATTCTGCCGAAAGTGTCTACTCTTCCCAGAAAAGGATAGATGGTCTTGTTGAGTCGTTCTCACAACAAACATCATCAATTCTATATGCAACTTCTCTTACTAGAAGGGAGTCCTTTAAGAAGAGCATGAAC
>JAOTQH010000038.1:772003-792352 GCA_025631255.1 Cornus kousa
TATTATATATATATATAGCAAAAAGTTAATCGCTGTAGATTTTTTAACTTATATAAACCCTAAGAAAAGAACAGAATGACTACGAGACTTTAGGTAGAAAGAATCCCCTGTTCTCTCTCTAAATGCGTGTGGGGCTATATTTATGTATGTATGTATATATATGTATGTAGCTTTCTGCAGGACGAAGTAAATCTGGCGATGAAATCCCATCATTTGCGGTTCTTGCTCTGAGATTTACCGCGGATGAAGATCTTCATCGCTCAGTTTGCTACCTTCATTGCTATATTCGCCTTTCTGAGCTCCATTCGAGCTCGCTCTCCTCCCTCCTCTGCAGAGCCGAGAGACACTCTCAAGTTCATCTTAGGTTCGTTACAATTATGCACACATTATATATATGTATATGATTTGTTCTGTTCTTGATGGATAATTCATCAATTGGGTTAATGTGTCGATCTTTTACAGTTTTTTGTCACTTATTTGTACTTTACAAGTTGCACGGATGATCTGGATGGTGTAAAATTTATTTCTTTTTCAGGAATACCGAACTGTTTTAGATTTTGGTGATTCCAGATTTGGATTTGTTGTAGTAATTATGTGTTTACATTGGTAATCATGTTTTGCTCTTGATGGTTCATCAATTGTTATAATGTATTGATCTTTTAAGCTTTTATGTCATTGATTTGTGTTTTACGAGTTGTACGGATGTTAGTCAATGGTGAAGTTTGATTCTTTTTTGAACAACCGAAACTGTTTTAGCTTCGGGTACCGTAGGAACTGGATTGGCAGTTCTTGATTTAGATTTGTTGTTGGAATTTGTAGGAGAAGTGAATTTGGGGCCTTGGAAAGATGGAATCTTGAGTGTATCTGCAGAAGCACCGGGACCTGCAATCGATGTGCCTACAGTTCCTCTTGTGTTGGCTGCTGAAAGGACCAAGAGGCCGGACATTCTTCGTGGCTTCAAGCGCTATCGAGGTGGATGGGACATTGCCAATAAACATTACTGGGCTGTAAGTTCCATTTTTCCCCTTGTTTCTCATTGTTGTGGTGATCTCGATCTTTTCAAGCTTGATTGTTGTAGAAGAGATTGATTCTTGATTTTGGGTTGACTGCACTTATCTGAGTTTTTACATGGGTGCAAAGTTATGCATTCTATACTGCTAAATTAAGGTCATCCTTGGATTGAATTAGAGAAATATCCGAGATTTCTGCAAATATAATTATGAGGATTTTAAATCAAGAGTAGGAGGTGATTCAGATGTTTTCAATATCACGCTTTTGTCTTTATGAAGATCGATCCAAAGGCAAGAGTTTATGATCCATGAATGAGTAGTGGTGACAAATCTGAAATTTTGTAATAAGAAACTTTGTTAGATGGCGAAACAAATTATCAAATAAATTAAGAGTCATTTATGTCCAATAAATATCACTCCAGTGGAAAAGGAATTGTTGAGTTGAGTTGAGTTATGTGTAACTCTAGTGGAAAACTGTGAAGAGAAGCCTGAAAACAAGAAATATGTCCACTGAAACCTTTCTTGATGTTCTCAATAGTACAGGTATTGACTGGTGAATAATCTGGCAGTTCTTGATCTCATCTCCTATTATAAAATGGCAGAGGGTGAATGATATTGCATTACAGGCCAGTTGGTATCTTAATTTAATTATATAGAGAAAAAGAAATTTAGTATTAGGGGAAACATATACTTGTTTTTTGGTGGATAAAATGTTGTGACAGTGTCTATAGAAGCTATATTTGCTAATTTAGTTTTGATTGTATATGTTACTATGAAAAAAATATAGTGTATATTAAGCAACACAAGTAGGGTGTTTCTGCTTAAGCATGTTTACCTGGTGACCAAGTCATGTGTTGTTCTATATTGGAAAAGAAAGAAAAAAATTCTGCATATATTTTATCAGTATTTTGACCATTTTATCTGCAGTCTGTTGGATTCACAGGTGCTGCCGGTTTTATCCTTGCTGCACTATGGTTTGTTTCTTTTGGCTTGGCTCTTCTGGTACATCACTGCTGTGGATGGAGAATAAGTGGCCAAGGCAAACGGTCGTACTGTTCACAAAGAATATGTCTGATAATGCTTATTGTCTTCACATGTGCTGCAGCGTAATAATCTGAACTCCGAATCTGTAACCTCTGTTATTAACTTTGTTGCTAGATTTCTGTCTTCCTTGGTGCTTTACTTAATTTTTCGTATTGAGCAACATCATTCTTATTTGTTGCATTCATCTAATTGCAACTTGTTTTGACAATAATGTTTCTGAAGCCAGAAGTTGTTGGTATTATGTCAATTTAAAATCATTGGTTGAGAAAGTAATGCAATCCTCATAAACCAGAAGAAAGACAATAACTCACTGTATGAAACTAAACCAGTTTAATTGGTTCTCTCGTCTTATGTTCAGTTGGTATAGCCTCAAAATTCTCATGAATGGTTGATTTCAAACTTTATTCTTACTTGTCTTGCTGCACATAGACTGACATAATGTCTTTTGTGCTGCAAATTGGTTCAGATTGAATGTTAACAGATAATTCTAGTTCAGATTCTTGGTTGGGACTTTGCTGATTTATATTCATATTCTAATCCACTTTACATTTGGTCAAACCTTTCTTGAAATTTCTGTTTGATTTGGCTGATTGAGATTCACCAAGACAACAGTTTTCAGGTAGTTTGTCTGAAATTTTGAATTCTGAGGATTTAGGTACTTGAAATCTATCATTTGGAATTAATTTGGAGTGTGTGTAACTAATTGTCATTTATTTATCAGTTGAAGGAGTAAAAATTTTACCTTTTTGATTCCTGTGTTTTTCTTCCTGCATGTTACCCTATCCTTGGAGAATGTAATAATTTTCTTTCTTTCATTTTTTACTTCATCTTGCCTTTAATCTCTTGCTAACACCTTTAGTTCTTCTTCTCACCCAGGATAGGATGTATTCTTCTTTCCGTTGGACAAGACAAATTTCATGATGAATCACTGCATACTCTAAATTATGTTGTGAACCAGTCAGACTACACTGCGCAGACACTCAGAAATGTCACAGAGTATCTGTCAGTTGCAAAGACTATTAATGTCGCCCAGGTTTTCCTTCCTTCAGATGTCAAAGATGACATTGACAAGTTGATTATAGACTTGGATACTGCAGCAAATACACTGACTGATAAAACAAATGAAAATTCTGGCAAAATACGAAGAGTCTTCAATGCAGTGTATGGTCTAATAACCTTGGCAATATTATGAATTTAGCCTTTTCTTCTGACTCAACAATGGTGTGATAAACAAGTTCTTTGTTGCAGGCGATCAGCATTGATCACTGTTGCAGCAGTGATGCTTCTCCTATCTCTTCTTGGTCTTGGTATGTATCTCTGGAAAATCCCATCAACCTTTTGTTGTATTTTAACTTTGTCTGCCCACTTGATTCTTATTGTCTTTTTGCAGCTTACTGATATATTTTCCTGTATTATATTGCAGTCCTGTCTGTCCTTGGTCACCAACATGCAATTCACATGTGAGTCATCTTTGTGTTTAGTTGATATATTCCACTTCCAACACCAAAACAATTATTTAAGTGCAGGATTCTTTCAGTATTGCCTGACCTGATTATCACATTGATGCAGATTCATCTTTAGTGGATGGTTACTCGTGGCAATTACGTTTATTCTTTGTGGAGTTTTTGTAATCCTTAACAGGTAAGATATTGTATTTTAGATGAGTTCCATTTTTCCTTGCTTTACCTTAGAGAAATGCATTTGCTGCTTTTCTTCTTTTCCCTCTCTTCTTCTTGAGAAAACAGCTTTGTTGACTGTCATTTTTGCTGTCATAATAGGAAAGCCAAACTCCTCGTAAAAGAAATATTACATCTGCTTGGGTTGTCTATTTTGTTTTGGCCTTTTAGTGGTTCAGAGAACAAATCACATGCTGACATGCTTAATAGAACAAGCTAAAAAATGTGTACTTGCTTGATAAATTTGTTGTTCTTCAGTGCAATTTCAGACACGTGTATGGCCATGGGAGAATGGGTAGATAATCCCCATGCAGAGACTGCTCTTACCAACATCCTTCCATGTGTTGACCAGAGAACCACAAACCAGACGCTGTTTCAGAGTAAAGAAGTCATCAATGATATTGTAAATATTGTTGATCAATATATAGACAACGTCGCCAATTCCAATCCGCCGCCTCAGATCATTCCTAGTTATTATAACCAGTCAGGACCTACAATGCCGCGACTCTGTCACCCATATGACAATCAACTGCAAGACTATCCATGTCCATCTCAAGAGGTTTCTACAGCAAATGCTTCTTTGGTACGTGCTCCATATGGCAACTATTGTCTATTGCCAGGCTTATTTTTAAAATCATACCATGTCATAGAAAATATCATAATTCCACCAAGACCCAAAAATATTATGCTTCATTAATATTAAAGAAATCAGAAGGTTTAAAATTGTTTAATCCAGTAGATAAAGCATCAGAGCTCGTGTTAAGGACGGACCAAAACCCGAACTTCATGGATGTTAAAGAAAACAATGGTTCAAACAGAATACTAATCTGACAAAGCTTGAAGCATCTGGGTTTGGACGTTAAAAAGTTGTCCATCGAACCAGCAGATGTTACTTTTTACTATATGCTGGATTGCAACCCATGGCATGCAGCATGCTTTTTTAATAATTTTACTCTACTTTTGCATTGCATCATCTTGGTTCCAATGGTTTTATTTTAATATTCAAAACTGATACTCAATTCCTAACTTGGTTATATTTGAAAGTTCATTTCAAATTTCTTCCGTCTTTTTTTCAAATTTTCCCTCAAAAACTGTGTGAAGTTTTCCAGGGATGGATGGGAGAACAGATCAATCATGAGTTCTAATGACTGAGAGATGGCTGGAAATGGAGACAAAAAGTTCATAATTTTTAATATCTCAAAAAAAAAATTCTCTTGTTCATATGCACTATAAATTAGGGACTTAAGATGTTGGAGCATGTTGAACCATTTATATGGTGTGATTAGCTAGCGTGGCACATGTGAATTCAATTAAAATTTAGTTTCTCAAAGAGAAAAATACTAGTTGTTGTTTGTAAAATTTGTTTAGGTGGGAATGTAATTAAACTCCTTAATGTGGTTTTTCAGGTTTGGCAGAGTTACATTTGTACCGAGTCGGTACCTGGATTTTGCAGCAGTGTTGGGAGGTTGACTTCAGACATGTACGGTCAGTTGGTGGCAGCAGTTAACATAAGCTTTGCTCTTGAGCACTACACCCCGCCATTACTAAGTTTCCAGGATTGCAATTTCGTTCGTGACACATTCCGAAATATCACTTCAGGTCACTGTCCTCCCCTGCAGCATTATCTGCAGATGGTAAATGCAGGATTGGGCCTCATTTCAGTAGGGGTTATGCTGTGCCTTGCCCTTTGGTTATTCTACGCAAACCGCCCCCAAAGGGAGGAAGTGTTTGTGAAGCTATCTTCAAGAATAAAAGGCAGTTGCAGTAGCAAGAACAGTAGCAACAATGGTGTATCGTCAAGAAGCACTCCTCCAAAGGGTGGAGTCTAGAACGGTTACCGAAATATATATGTAGATATAGGAAGAAAAAAAGGAAAATTAGATGTTACAGGCTCTGTTATATCGCCTGGTTAGCAGAAGAAATCAAGGTGGGGCGAAGCACCATTTTGAGTTGCAGGCTGATGCTGGCCGTTTCCTAGTATGTCTTGTTATCTCTGTACAGTAGCATGAAGATCAGTTGTTTTGCTGATCGTTTTACTATAATATATCGGTTCGTGGAGTTCCAAGTGAATAGATTGAGAACTGTCGTTTTCGCTTGAAAGCAAAAGCTATGCAGCGACTGGAATTTCTTGGCTTGCTGCTTCCATTATCGAATTAGTAGACATAGACATGAGAGATCCTGCATGATGAAATGGCCTGTCCCAGGACTCAACTGACCCTGTTGCACGAAGCCATTATCTAATACGGGGTATTTATTTCTTATGAATTACGTGGCACATTCTAAGCCGTCTATCTAAGGCGTAAATTTCACTTGCGGTATGTAAAGAAGGATCAACTTAGATCCAAGCCGAGAGATACCATCATCTCACCTGCTGCTTTTATATGTTCGATCCCACTCATCAAAGCTACAAGTTTCATATCAGAATATTGACTAGAACACAAATACTCACTGTCAAGCTCAACTACAATAAAAAATTTACGCCGAGATAAGCACTCACTGTCAAGAGAGTACACATGAAACTAGGCCTCGAGGGGTAAAATGGGTTGGCTCGAAACTATGTTATCGGTTCAACAACCCTGCCTTAAGCACTAGTCTTCCTTGCCAAGGAGACCGCAAACACGAAGACAAAAACCGAGGCTTCACTAATGCTCATGAAATTTTGTAGTTTAAAGAAACAGAAGCATTGGTCTTAAAATTTAGAAGTAATGAAATAGATAACGAGGAAGGCAAAAATAGAAGGAAATGATTGGCTTCACAGAATCACAAGGAACTAGAATTACCCTACATTTGTTCACAGGCCTGAATTACATCTGATATACATCACAATAAATAGCATCACAGGTCAGGAAGCAACAAGCATTTGCAACCCTATTTTCCTAACTGAACGAGTAGCAACTTTATACAAACAGACCTCCTAGTAAGTCTTCACAATATTAACATTGTCCAAGTAGCGTCATACACTCACATGTCCATGTCATCAAATATTTCTCCATCTTCCTCATTACATAACCCATCGGTAAGAAAACCGTCGGCCACCAAATTGCTGCCACAAACAGCGACTGGTCAATTCAAAAGAAATCATAGCAGTTTGTGGGTGAAACCATGAATATTCAATATAGTAACCATCACATTGAAAGAAGGTTTAAAAGGTCACCTTATGCAGCAGAAACGAAAGCTCACTACACGCTTCTGCTTTCTATTATAAAAAAAGAAATTGAACGACCATCTGAAAAATACAGAAATGCCGGTCATTACTACAGCTACATTACTAACAATCTTTATGATAAAAATATAGGACTTACATGGCTCCTCTCTCAAGGAATGGGTCTGCATCAGACTCCGGATTGTAACTGTAAATTTCACATTCTGCTAGTTTGACAACCTGCATTGATACATTTCGGTAAATTGCCACTTGGTACAACTTGCATTCATTTTTTTTCTTCTATTTTCTTTTCCTTTTTTCCCCCATTCAAGAAAAAGTAAGTTCACCTCATCTAGAGCCTTGTACAATATTTCCAGCAGAGGACCACCCTCATTGGCTTCAACCCATTCCTGAAACCGCCAAAATATAAAGAAACCTAAACAAAGGACTCAAAAAGTACTCAGCAATTTAAAGATGATCGCAAGTCCATAAAAGCTCAAATGATAGAACGTCAGGACCTGCACTGCATCAATAATTTAATTATATAAAGTAAAAAATGGAGAGAACTACTATACAATGAGACAATATTTTGAAATGTAATTACAAGAATTTCAAAAGATCATATGTACAATTTCTTTTCAAAAAATTTTTTTGTCAAGGATATATGCATAAAATACACCCTCTGTGGAAGGTGACATGAAAAAGAGGCACAAACAAAAGGAAAAGCACAATGCTATTTTATTAGCATTGCCAGCATCACTTGTAAAATAAAAAATAAAAATAAAAAATAAAAAATCAATGCATCTATAGTTGGATTAAATCATATGTTGTAGTTGCCTTGTATAATTAATGTCGTTGAAACATGAATGCTGAGACGGGTGCTTGAAGTATCTACAAAAGATAAGTTATCATCGTTGTGTGAGGGAGAGATTAAGAGTGGCGCCTACTGGTGTGAAAATAAGAGAAAATATACTTAATTGGTTTAGTAGTCTGAGCAAGTATTAAAAAGGCGATCAAAAGGGGAACTCGTCCCTCAAAAGCTACACAAGGCCAAATAGGGCCTCTAAACTCTCTTTGGGTCAAAAAAATTAACTAATCTCCTCCATGGATCTACAATTTCTCCCTAAAACCCAACAAGAAAGAGTGCTAATAATGTAGAACTTCAACACACCAATAGGAGGTGGTATAGTCATATTTATCATACATCAGTGAGAAAAAGAAGATTAGTTTGTATAAAAGGTAAGAGAGAGAGGTTGACCATAAAAATAAGTTTAAAAAAATAAAAATAATAGGAAAATTTGGGTTGTGATAGAAAAGAATGAATCCACATGGCTGACCCCATTCATGTTGGATAAAGGCAATGACGATTATGATAATGCATACCACATAAAAGTATAGATGTGGCAATACCTTTGACGCTTCAAACATGTAGGTATCAAAAATCTGCTTAAAACAGTCCCAGCTTTCCTCTGTGAAAAACTGATGAGCATTCACTGCACTGGTAAACAGCAAAAATATTGGCAATATTGTAAACCATGGGAAATATCCATATGATACATCAGTAGCACGAAAGGTAATAGTTATACAAGTTGAAAGACACATCAACTGTAAATCTGGTTCTGGGAAATGGAGAGACTTGAACTCTCAGCTCCTACAAGAGCAACAGTTATCTGAACTGTCTGTCAAACCTTTTGACAACACTCCCAATGCTATAAGAAAGGATTATATAGCAGGTTGCCATGTCGCCCAGAAAGCTGACAATGACATTACCCATAACCCTCCTTTCAGCTCCATGTTGTCCAAGTTTCTTTTATAGATCAGAAGATACAAAGTTACCTGAAGTCATAATCAGGATAGATGTGGTACAGTGTAAGAATCAGGTAAATCAACGTCTTTCGGCTGAAATATACATGAAGGAAAAAATGCGTTAATAAAACACACAAGAAAATCTATGCTTCATCGACAAATCTAGATTACATTACCACCTGGATCTACTAGATAGATATTCAACTGGTGAGGAAGAGTCAGTATCTGAAGATTTTCCAAGATAATCAAGAATCTGGATGAAAAATATATGTAAACAACCCAAGATTAAGTAATAGAAGAAGGGAAAAACAATATATAAAAGAGAGAGAGATATGAAAGAAGCCCAGACAGAAACTAACAAAATGAATATACTGGTGGCAGAAAATAAAACTTCCCATAACAACTCACAACAACAAAAGAGCATCAGCCCGAATGGTAGAAAACATTTAACACAGGCAAAAGAATGGATTAATTAGTAATAAAGATGTAAAGGAAGAGAAATGCATATGATAAAAGATGCTAGACATGAGTAAAGATTTTTCAAGATGGCAAAGCTCATAACTAAAAAAAATTCTAAGAATGCAATTTCACTGGTTAAACAAAATATATAAAGAAAATTACGAACAGCCAAGGGATATCGTGGCATGCATAAACAAATTTATCTCCTCTCTTGCAAAGAAATCAGAATGAGCATAAGAGGACAGGACTCAAAAGTAGTTATAAACCTTGAAGACAGGAAACTTACTAGCAAGTATTATTGAAGCAGTCCATAAATTCATATAAAAATAATAATAAAATTACGGGCCAACCGAATCTGTGTTGCAAAGTTACTGAAATAATGTGAACGAGTATGCTTCACCATTTTTTATCGGCTTTTCCGCAATTTATGCAACAAACAGTTCAAGCATCGTATAATGAACACATTACCATTCTAATCAGGAGGAAAATACTGTAAGAATGTTAATCGCAAGAATTTCAAAAGATGAAATGAATATTTTAACTGTCAGTAATTAACATTCTTACAGTATCAACATCAGATTTTGGATCCTTTAGTAGAAACCCATAGACACAAGATTAAGAAATCAACAAAGGCCGCTTAAACACCTAACTGTGTATGACAATTTAAGTTCAAGTATGTTGTCCAAGTTGAAGTTAGGTAGTTAAACTTGGGCCTGCACCATAACCTAGATTTTGGAATTCCAAAAGAAAAAAATGCCACAGCGAATTTGGAAATTGGGCCTTTTCTTTTGGGTGAAGTGCACAAAACACCCCTTCGATATAGATTTTGTGCACGATGAACACGTACTTTTTGAAATGTGATGTGTCAGACCTTAATTTTACAAAAAGGTAGCAAACACCCCCTCAAACCACTTTTGTGTGACATTTGACAAAGTAAATGTATTATTTTGTTTTTGCCCTATTAACATGCTGAAAATTTCCATCTTGCAATTATTATATTAGTTACCAAATTTTAACCCCTCTCAAAAAAAAAAACAATTCACTCGGTTCTCTTCCACACAGAAGCTTGCAAGCTTGCTCCTTCTCTCTCCAATTTTTAACCCATCTCTCCCTCACACACATACACACTCACTCTCACAGTAAGCACTCAATCCTCTCTCTCTCTCTCTCTCTCTCACAATTGTGATCTCTTAAAGATGCACATACAAATATACTGTAAATCATATTGCAGCCTACCATCTAAGCGTATAATCATAAATCCTTTTTTTTAGTAAATTATAATCATAAATCCTTGCTAGATTTTCCAAGTGACTTGCACAAGCCATAACTCGGCATGTTTTCCTGACTTCAGGGAAGCCTTGTGATATAATGCAGAGGAAGCCTCACGATATCTGCTCTGTTGCTCTTACTTCCATGAAGCTTCGTTTTGATAACTTTTGCTTCAAATGCTGATATAAGGAAAAGAAAATTGTTATGAATCCAGTCTGGTTGGATATCAAAAGGTTAATTAACACAATGAATCAGTAACTGACGCAAGAAGTCAGTGAAAGGGAGTTAAGAAAAGAAAGCATCTCTGGACCATCAGATATGCTAAGGGCCTGTTCACTAACACGAATAGTTCCTGATTTCTGCTGTCAATTCCTAAAATTGAGAATCAAAAGTAAAAATCATGTTTAATAAAATACTTTCACTTTTTAATTTTAAGAAAGTACTTTTTAACTTTGTGAAGAAAAGAGAAAGTGAGAAATCCTCACTTTCTCAATTTTTTACACTGTTTGTAGAAATTACTTTTTCTACTGTAGCACCCAAAATAAAAAATAAAATCTAACTTGTCATCTTTATCACTCATCTTCTCCACCCACCTCTTCCCACCACAGCCACTGCCACAGCCATCTCTCTCTCCTCTCTCATACACATCAAAAGTCATCAACAATATACCCAAATCAACTTCAACCAGTCACACACACACACACCAAAAAAAAAAAAAATAGAGCAAACCCTTGCCGTCCACAACCACCGCCATCATTGCCACATCTGAAATCTTCTTTGGTTTATGTTAGAACGCCTCTGTCTCTCTCTCTTTCTCTCTTTACAAACAGTCCCAATAAAAAGAAATGAACAGAATCTTGAACTTGCAAGCTCCCCAGTTCTATATGCACTTTCCAGATGACAAAGTTTTGGTCGAAATAACATGCTTCCCCTGTTCCTTCTAAATCAGGAATCAATTTCTCTATCTTCTAAGACATATCTGCACTACTGGCTTCTTTGGTCAAAGGGGATCTGGATCTTGCGATGCCCTTTGATTTCAGTGATCTGGGTCTTGCAGTGATGATATATGGGTCTTGCAGTGATGATATATATATATAGAGAGAGATAGATAGATAGTCTTTCACTGATTTGGTCTTGCGGGGATCTGGGTCTTGCAGTGATATATATTATATAGACAGATATAACATTGATTGTCAATTTAAAAAATAAAATCAAAATTATAATATTGAACTGGGCTTTTTTAATTTTTTGTTTTGAAATATTGAAAGCATTGTAAATTTAGTAAATATATTTATAGTAAATATATTTATATTTTATATTCAGAAATAAAAATTATAATTTTATTTCTAAAGAAAGTAAAAATAAGATAAACAAACCCTATAATTCACCCTAGTTTTTGTTCCAAGTGGCCTTGGGATGATGCGTCCTCCTCGTCTATTGTGTTTTCGTGTGACGTATGTTGTTTCGGCTGGGCGTGTTGATCAAGTTGGGCGTGGTCTGATAGACTCTGTTGCAGGAGGGCCCTAACACATGGAATTGATTAGTTGGGCCTCCACTCAATTCCTTGGTAATAAAGCTGTCTTTTCCCATGGGCTCCATATGTTTGCCCAAGCCCCACAATGACTGGTAGTGCATCAACGTCACGTGGCTCAGCTTCCGGTAGGGATTGCAATTTGCCTTATAACGACTTTGGCAGCCATTTAGTTTATTTAAGCGGGAACAATTTTTATTAATAAAAAATTATGCAAGTTTGGGACAAAAACAGATAAAGGTCATCCCATTCCGTTTGTTTATTTAGGTCGGTAAATTATTAAATTATTTTTATTTTATTAATATATATAACTAGTTCTAACCTTAAATCACATTTACTCACTTTCTCAACCGTTCTAGTGAACAGAGAGCCTTATGAACTAAAAATGTTTATATCTTTAATTTTATTTTAAATTACTGATTATCCATTTTTTATGATTTTTTTAATAGTTACATAATTTTATTTAAGAAAACAAAATTAAAAAAAAAAGAGAGGAGAAATTCTAGAACTAAACGGGCGGGGCGAGTGCTGGTAAAAAAGTTAAACAGTGTAGGGAAGGGATAGAAACATTTCCGTTTAGGCGGTTTTGGATGAGGATGGGGCGAGAATTTCTAAAGGGTTGTGGGGGTGGGGGAGAGTACACTGGCCTAAAATTGCAATTTTTTTTTATTATTTATTTATTACTAATATACCCTACTATTTTGCTCTTTTTCAATGATATATCCCTAAAATATTACTATTGATCTCCCTGAAATTACTAAAAAAAAAATTATTATTGCCCCCCTACCTTATTTTCTGGGTACGTCCCTGGCCATCCCTAGCTGTGTGTCTTCAATTGTAATGTGAAGTGGTCCGTGTTATTGTCATGTAGATCTTTTGGTCTTTGATTAGGATATTCTGTAAAACTGGAAAAAATAAAATCCAAAAACACTTAAAAAAAAAGGGAAATTAAACTACTATCAATGGAGATACTATTATTTTTGTTTGGCATATTAATAGTATGCTAGTACTTGTTTGGATAAAGGGTTTAATAACGCATGTCTTTAATTTCCTGCAGCATGGCGATTAATGGGTTACTGTTCATGGTTTCTGTTGGTTTCAACGCAGCTGCCAGGTGAGTCCTTGAGCATAAATATAGAAAAATGTTTTGGAGTCCGTGACGGCAGTACTGCTATATTAATGGTTTTACCACAGCTTTGCTTCATTTAAGCTTTTTTTTCGAGGATTGAATGAAGTGATTGATCGATGAATTATTTGGAAACAGTGTAAGGGTTAGCAATGAGCTTGGAGCAGGAAACCCCAAGTCTGCAGCATTCTCCGTGGTGGTGGTGAATTTTGTTTCATTCATAATTGCTGTGGTGGAAGCTATGATTGTGCTAGCGTTGCGCAACGTCATCAGCTACGCCTTCACCAGCGGTGAGACTGTGGCTGAGGCCGTCTCCGAACTCTGCCCGTTCTTGGCGGTCACTCTCATTCTCAATGGTGTCCAACCAGTCTTGTCTGGTAAGACCTTAACTCACCACTTTGTAAACAATATAATAGTACAAATTGGAATATTGATCGATTATACACACACGCAAGTTATAAATATATAATGTAGCAGGACTTGCAGTTGTTTTGGATCATACATATGCATACATATTAAATATACATGCACTAGTGATGAATATTTCATCTAACAAGCTAGCTGAACTTTTTGCTGATGTCTCGAAAGTTAAGAGTCAGCTGTGATAGATTGCTCTTTTTTTTTTTCCTCAAAATCTTATCTAAAAGAATAGCCTGGCTTCTTGTAAATTTGGTGGGACTCACCACTCCAGAGTGATCCGTTGGGGCCAAATCAAGTACTGTTTTTACATCATGATGATCAATCTCTACAGCGTATCCAGACTAAAAAAATAAAAATAAAAATTGATACAAATATATTATTATTATTTATTTTGGAGAGTTAAACAAACTCACGTATTCATACATCCATACTCGACACTCCTACTTCCCGGTTGAAAAGTTTGCACTAGTTAAACTATTGCCTTTTTGATAACTGATACAAATATTCATACAATACATTTATTTTGAAGATGTGACACCACCTATTTTATTATCATGAGATAGTAGTAATAGATTTGCATAGTGTAAAGCATCAAGTTATCGTTGTTTTTGTATAGGATAAATCTTTCTTTATCATGTTATTGGGAAAAGAAAAAAATTGTTTTCTTTATTACAAAATCGCATTCACAATCATTCCGGAGTCACTTTAAAACATCATTCTTAATTTGATAACCTCTATCCAAAGCTTTAACAGTAGTCTAAACCACATCAAGATTTGAGATAAAGAAGCATCACCCACCGACCTGTTGGAAAAAGAGCATAGCAGCAATGGCCACCCTCCATTAATTATTTGTTGCCTTTTGGAGGGTAGTACATAAATTGCTACATCTCACTGCAACGCCAACACTAACACCATGAGAATCACATGAACGACCGAGTACTGTCAATTCTTTGTTGTCTGATGATGTGTTCTAGTGTAATCAACTTTTGATGGATGATCAATATTTGTTCTTGCCTATTCAAATTG
This sequence comes from Cornus kousa, assembly GCA_025631255.1. Taxonomy (NCBI): domain Eukaryota; kingdom Viridiplantae; phylum Streptophyta; class Magnoliopsida; order Cornales; family Cornaceae; genus Cornus; species Cornus kousa. Next base: position 786,513 of record JAOTQH010000038.1, read on the forward strand.
TATTTATAACTTCTATTATAGATATATTTAATGAAAACAACTTTAAAAAAATAATTTAAATTTTATATTCCACCACAGGTAATTAATATAGCTGCAATTTTTTATTTTTTGAAAATTAACACTGCAACTTTTCCTAGCGCAAATATATATATATATATATATATTTGTACAAATTATTAGCGCAAAATTTTCGCTAACAGATTGGTTTGAATAATTGAAGGTGTGGCTGTTGGGTGTGGATGGCAAGCATTTGTGGCATATGTGAATGTGGGTTGTTATTACGTGGTAGGAATTCCTCTTGGTTGTCTTCTTGGCTTTAAGTTCAACCTTGGTGCTCAGGTACATATATATATATATTAGTTGCCTCTTTGTTTAATTCATATATATATATATATATGTTTGCATATGATATTTTGATATCATGCATGTATATTGCATCTTTTGTCTACACCCCATGTGCATATTTGCTCGAAGGAAGACAATAAAAATGCAACTTCTGGTAAACCAGTTCAACAAATTAAGAGTAGAAGTAATTAACAGATGGTCAATTAATTTTTAGAATTTACTTGCATGAATTTGACCATATTTAAAACAAAGAAATTAAAAAAGAAAAGAAAAGAAAAGAAAATTAATAACCATCCTTGAATGTAAAGGGAAATGAATGTTTTTATTTTTTTTATATTTTCTGTGCGTGTAGGGTATATGGTCTGGGATGATAGGAGGAACAGTGATGCAAACTGTCATCTTAATTGTGGTGACATATCGTACCGATTGGAATAAAGAGGTATATGTATATATAATCATCCTGATTATAATTTAACTAGTTGGTCCAAATTTTGCAACAATAATATCTTCTTCTATTTTTTTCGAAATTAATTTTGCAACAATAATAATTAATTTAAGGATTTGGTTTGTTGGATTTTAGGTGGAGAAAGCTAGGGCGCGTTTGGACAAATGGGAAGACGTCAAAAAGCCACGTCTACGGAATGGTTCGTAAAACCACATAGGTGGGTGGGAGTGAGAACCCTCCATTGTTTATATCAGCCATGCTGCTGGTTCAACCTTTAAGACTCTGATCACAGGATTTTAACCCATAATTGTTTCCCATTTGCCTTTGTTGCCTATGCTGTGTACTCATAGAAGTGGTGTTTAATTTTAATTTTTTTTTTAAGTATTTTTTTTTTTTTGAGTGGAGTTTAATTTTGAGAAATAAGCTACTGCTTTCTTCACTGTCGTCTGATTCTCAAAACAACATTCAAGGCTCCAAAATCTTGAGTTGTGATCTTTTGTAGTACAACATTGGAGCACGTGTCATATTTTTCTGTTAATTGATCTCAATGCGCAAAGGAGGTTATCGATTTCATTTATGTGAATAGCCATATAAGGCTACAAGGGGAGTGACTTAACTCAAGTAACATAAAGGCATGTACAACGACAATCACTTCTGTGTAAATTTTATTTTTATTTTTTTCCGAATGGTGAAGACAAAGGTAGAACAATCCAAACCCAAGAGGATTGGGGTCATCGAGAACTACAAGGATTACAAAAGGGCTAGTCAATACCGAGACTAAGAGCCCGGGCCCAAAAAAGAGAAAAGGAAAAAGAAAAAACATTAGGATCAAACACAACATTTTAAAATCTTCAAAGGTAAATTCTAGTGAGGATAAAAAAAATAATAATAATAATAAAAAGGTTAAATTTTAGGGGTGGCAATTTGTGTTGGTGGGTCATGTCAAAGTATAAGTATTTTGTTATATGGGCCGACATAAACACAACAATAATTATCCGTGTCAAGATAATACGAAAACGATACAATTATTACATGGGTAATACAACACGATTATTATCCGTGTCAAGAAACCCTAATACAAACAGAATACAATTATTATACGGGTAACACGACACGACATGCATAACCCGTTTAATAAAGGGGTTAAGGCTCAATTCGACAATTGATGTTTAAGTTATTTCTAACACGAACACGGCACTTTTATTTAACACATTTAGTGAAACGGATCATTTTTAATACGAACACAACACGTTAATTAAAGACGTTTAGTTATGCGGATTATAAATGCGTTGATAAATTAAACACGAACATGACACGTTTAATTACCTTCTCAATTCAGGTCGACACGATTACGACACGAACACGATTAAGTCAAATTCAAACCCATTTATTTCGTATTGTGTTAACGTATCATGTGGAATATTGACATCCCTAGTATATCCAATAGACACAGAGGAACTTCAGTTCCCAATTAACTATGTTGTACTATTAGAAAGAATGCTCAATTTTGTGGATAAGTACCGAATAGAGGCGCCCTTGATCCATTAAGGATCAAGACTATATCGGAGTACATTTTTATTCCTTGATTTTTATAAGAGAAACTTTGAACTTAAACATGGTTGGTTATATAATAATTAAAGTGCAAAAAAACCCTATGTATAATACATAAAAGTCTCGTAGTTTAAAACTCTCACATATTATTAATTTGGTACAAATATCCCCTTGAGACTTAAAATGATTATAATGCCCTCATGTCAGTAAAAAAAATTAATAACTAGAAATGCATGCCATATAAAATGACCATTCTGTACAATTGTTAAAGGATTTCGTTAGGGACAACAATCAAGCAAATCCTATTTTGACTATACCAAACACCGAACACTCTTAACTTTGGGATAAGACTGAACTAAACACCAAACATTCCATAAAATCCTTTTTAATCAATATTCTATTTGTCCCCAAATATTTTAGACAAATGTAACCCTATTAGAGAATGCCACCTTATAAAAATAATGTACATTAATGTAGTTTTTTTTTTTTAAAACCCAATCTACATTTCTTTCTATCTCTACCGTATACTCTTTCTTTCTCTTCGTATTCTCTCCCCCATCCTGCTACTGTATGCACTGAATATAATTTTTCATCACCGACTATGGTGCCGCCAGTGCAAGTGTGGGGATGGCGTGGGATTGTGCCGCCGTTATGGGGATGGAGTTGTGTCTACGATGTGGGGATGGCGCGACCAATTTGGGTTATTTTCTGGTTGGCAGTTTCAGACATTGTGGTGGACGGCGGCGGCTCTATTTCGGTATTTAAGTGGTTTTCTCCTGTTATGGGTAAACCTCAAAGGAAACTTTAAAATGTAGTTTAGGCATTTGATTCGCATTGCCAACAATTTCAAAGCACAACTTAGACCGTGAGTATCTACCGCCGGTACGTGCGATCGGGCATCAAGAATTTGACACTGGATGACGCAGGTGTTTCACCACCGTATCCACATCGTAGCCAACCAAATCCCATTTCGCATCATCTCCATACTTCTCTACCACAACGAATCAAAACTCATCGTAGTCGACAATTCTCACATCTTCAGTTTCTCCTCGATCGTCGTCATTCCTTCATCCTTGCCGGAATCGAATCGCTTCCATTGACCGCTCGTCACCGTCCTTACAATTGTATTGCGTTATCATCAGAATGCTAGATCTGATAAGTGAAGTAGGTTTGTGATGTGGCTTTGCTAGATGACTGAGAGTACCGGAGCTGGCATGGGCCGAACTCGACCCGCGAAGGCCGCGTCGGATCTGCCAGCTGGACCCAACCCCCACAATGGAGTCACTAACTGGGCCGAGCCCAATAAACCAAATAGAAGGAATCCTCCTCACCCGAGCGTGAGGCCCAAAACCAACAGCCCAATGAGTCTTTGTAATTGTTTATAAATAGGCAATGATTGGAAGAAAGAAGGGGATGGATTGTAAGTTGTAAGAACTCTTTACTGAAACTTGGAGAGAGAAAAATCTTGCATCTACAAATGGTTTTTGTTTTTCTTAATCTTCAATAGCCATTTCATAATTTCTGTTTTTTCACTTCAATTCTCTCTCTTCTGGTTGCTGTTTGATTGATTCTTAGGTGGATTGTAGAGTGATAGACACTTGTATCTTCTATATTATAAATATGTATCAAACAAATGGGTATGTATATATATAATGTATATATATGTGTATATAGTTTTAGGGATATTTTAGTTTTTTTATCTAATTCTTTAGGCTAAAGAATTGTTTTGATAAAATCTAAGGGTATTTAAGTCATTTTACATTGTATCAATATTGTACAAGTAACGGCTGGGGAGTGAGTGAAAAACGGAGTAGAAGTTTGTAATGTGAGTGATAATTATTTTTTAAAGATATTTGAGGGTGATATTTGGTCAAACCTGAAGCGGTGTCAGTGAAATTAACCCATATATTTAATGATTTGCATTCTAATGGGTAGATTTTGTATTCCGTGTGTGTGTGTGTGTGTGTGTATATTGTATTTAAAAACATATCCTTCATCGGTTCTAAAATAGTAGTATGCTTTGGCTGACTTACAAAATTATGAGTCACATTTGTCAAAGCAGGTAATTATATTTTTTGGAACAGAGAGAGTAATAAGTAAAAAAAAGAGGACCATGATAGGCTAGACATCGGACTTCGCATATGCAGTACACTAGTAAGTTTTGAGTTGCATTACCCAATCCAAAAAGAGCTTAATTGCTAGCAGCCTTCTACTTTCCATTTATTTATTTATTTTAACAAAAAAAATTCTCCATTAAATTAAAAGAATTACGTAGATATATATTCAAATTTTGATCTACCCACCAAAATATTTTCAGATCCATACAAATTCCATATTTTTGTATAAATACATACACACACACACATTATCGATACATATGTGGTAGTGGTGGTGGTGGAGAGATAAAAATGGAGAGAGAAAAGGGTATTTTTATCTCTTGAATTTTTTTTTTGTTATAATTTGTTGGGTATGTAGTAGGTTTTTTTTGACTTAGTTGAAGGGTACTTTTGTCACTTCAAATTAAATTTATGTGGAGGTCTTTTGCAAAATGGGGCAAATTTCAAGGGTTCATGCTGTAACAAAATGACAAATTACAAATTTGTTTACAATTAGAGTAAATTTTAGAGGAGATCAGTATTGTTTATCCTTAAAATTATACTTACTGAGCAATGATCCACTCTTTTAATTCGATGGATGTCAAAAGGAAAAGTTGTGTGAGTGGTGGATTTCACCACATGATACCATGGTGTTGTGATTGGACTCTCACATTCACTGCATACGTGACACAATTTTATTCAGACACATCAAAAAAATCAAAAGAAAAAAAAAAAATTATAGTAAGGTGGGTAACTTTGAATGACATTATTCTATTTTGTTTTTTATTTAATCATGATGTGTCGTACCACAATTACCTCACTTATGCGGTGAGATGGTGTAGCCGAGGACTGAGTATTATCCTTAATGTATCTAACAAAATTTGAAGTGAATTAATTGCATATGTTCTCTGGTGTAGATTTGCGGGAGAGATATGATATGCCTTGATTTTCATAGGGTTTTATTCTCCCCTATATCCGTAGTTCATATTTCTGTTTATAAAGTAATGATAGGATAAGGATACGTTCGATTAAGACCATAAGAATATGTTCGTTTGATTAAGACCTAGTCGTACTACAGATTAGTTCTTTATCGCATTAAATAGGTGGCCCCTTGTGAGTGTCTGAATTAATCCAAATCCGATTGCAAATCAGCTTCTTTTATGTAGTATAAGGAGTTTTTGACATATTAGAGGCGAAAAAAATTCTAATTACAACTCCTTAATTTAGTTTGGAAATAATCCTTCACTCATGTACACACATACACTGATCTAATTAATTTATAATAAATAAATAAATAAAGTTAAATAACAAGTGTCCAGTCAATCATAAGTAATGATAAAACTAGAACACCCTATCTCTTATCCTATTATAGGAAAATATATTAAGTATACTCGGTGCACAGG
>JAOTQH010000038.1:887711-897889 GCA_025631255.1 Cornus kousa
GGATAAGCAGCTTATTAGAATGTTGATTGAACCATTCCACCAGATCTCTGAAGCACACAAGAGCAGTAACTTGAGTAACATCCCACCCTAAGGTATCCCCCAGCCAGCACCACACTTCATCGCAAATGGGCAAGTAACAAATACATGGTCACGAGTATCACTTTCAGTTTTACAATTAGTACAAATCGGAGCTAACTGGATGTTTCTCTTCTGCAAATTTACCATGGTGGGAAGTCGATTTTGAAATACCATTACCCCATGCACAGACCATCGAGGTCTAGCCTTAACCCAGCATAGCCTAAACCAGTCCACTTCTTCAACAGATTCTCGGCGGCTAGACCATGCCTTCTTGAAAGAAAATGTGCCCCCATCCCATAACAACTTATCATCTCTGTTAGGTAGCAGGATATTAGAGATATATAGCTTGAAAGAATTGAAAATTTCATCCTGCAGCAGCTCCACGTTCCACCTCCCTTTGAGAATAAGATTGTTGAGTGTTGAATCCCAAGGCAGCCCTAACCTTCTAACCATTCGATCGCCAAATTTCTGGGTCAAAGTTTTCCCCTCACACCAAGGATCCAAGAGAGCTTTGAAGAGCTCCCCATTGCCTATACATAAATTAACATGTTGCTGCATGATTTCTCGAACGTTTACCATATCTTTCCAAACAAGAGAGTGAGAAGACTTGGGAACTGCATTCCAAAAAGAAGCATGAGACAAGTATCTGTTCTTGAACCATGGAACCCATAATCTGTCTTTGCTGATCAAAGAAGTCCCAAACAAAAGCACATTTAGAAGTAACCTGCAGGTCCTTCAATTTCCTTTATACCCAAACCACCTTCAGCTTTAGTTCTAGTAAATAAATCCCAACTCAAGAGATGCATCTTCTTAGCATTTGTTGTACCACCCCAGAGGAAATTTCTACAAAGCTTTTGAATTTGGTTCAAGACAGCAACAGGAATATTAAAAACTTTGCACCAATACAAACATATGGGAGCAACCACGGTTCTCAGCAGCTCAGCTTTCCCTGCAGTTGACACTAATTTAGTACTCCAATTAGACAATCTCTTAGTAGTAACCTTTGTCTGTAAGTGCAGAGCAATGAGATCTCTTCAGCCCTTTGGAGCAAAGAGGGATCCCCAAATATCTCAAAGGTAATTCTTCTTCCTTGCACTGTATAATTCCCATAATTTCACTTTTTCTTCTAACTGCTTTGGAGAAGATGATGCTACTTTTTTGAGGGCTGATCTTCAATCCAGACTCTTCTCCAAATTTATTCAGAATTGAAAGCAACATCGTAGCATTAGAGGTAGAGGCCTTGCAGGTCACCAAAAGATCATCAGTGAAGAAGGTATGACAAATAGAAGATTGAGCTTTTAAAGAGGTATGAGATAACTTCAGACTGCCATCAGAAACTGCAGTGTTTAGACTTTGAGAGAGTTGATCTGTTACTAAAGTGAATAGAAGAGGGGAGAGAGGACATCCTTGCCTTAAACCCCTACTAGGTTGTATAAAACCTGCTAGAGATCCATTTACCAGAACAGAGTATCTGGTTGAAGAGGGGCTGTAATCCATTTCACCCATGTTTCCGAAAAACCATAAGCTGTCAACACTTTCAATAGAAACTCCCAAGACACAGTCGAATGCCTTCTTGATATCTACTTTCATAGCCATGATGGGATGTCTAGAAGGCCAATCTTGAAGCCAAAATATTTGTAATCACTTTGTACGACAAATTACAGAGAACTATAGGTCTAAATTCTTCAACTTTAGAAGCATTTCCAGTTTTGGGAATGAGAGTTAGAAATGAACTACTCACGTAACTCACCCCCACTGGAAGGGAAAATGTTGTGAAGAAATGTTGGACAGCAGCAAAAACATCTTTATCTACTATGTGCCAAAAAGTTTGAAAGAACCTTGCTAGATAACCATACGGACCTGGCGCTTTATCCGGATGATATTGCATAACCACTGATTAAACTTCATATGTCACTGTACTTGGCACTAATGTTTGGGGGTGTCTAACACCTTCCCATGCATAACCAAACTTTGGAATTCATTAATTTGGTTCACATAAGACCATATAAAGGTCAAAACACATTAGGGCTCACATTTTGATCTTCTACACTCCACATTTTATTTATCTAACATATTATAACTCAATGTTAGGTGGCGATTCTAAACACACAAAACATCGCCCTTTTTTCATAGCAACTTATTTTAGAAACTCCACCCACCCCCCCTAAATAGCGTGCGCAATAGCAAGTATAGGTGACATGTGTCCTTATTTATTTATTTCATTTAAACCCCTTAAAGTCTCATAATTTATGTTTTTCCCTACAAACCATAATTTTATTTTATTTTTCTTGGCAAAGTAAGGGAAGAGGGGACTCAAACACGGGCACACCCGCTCAGAAGCACTCCAACTTAAAAAAGCTAGGTGCTCCACCTCCACTAATTATTTAATTAGTTACCCCCTAAGTGAAATAACTTATTTCACGTTTATAAAGTAATTCTCACTAAAATGACCATACTAAAATTCTCAATACACTAAAACATTAATAGTATTTTCTCATTAGGTTTATTCCAATTGAGATTTAACTAAATCTTAACCTATGTTAATGATTAATTAACTTTATTAAAAATTAGCAATATTACAACAAAGCGTGTAATGGAGTAAAATTGTGTAAATTCAATTCCTAGTCCATATTTTAGTTAAAGATATTTTACTATTAGATACATATATGAAACTGAAATTAAGTCAGATCTTAGCGGCACAATTAATATTTGAACCGAAAAATCCTTGAATAATTCAAATAAATATTAATATCGTAAAATGAATCTCGGACTGAATCACATATTTGAGTCAAAATTCAATCTATTGAATGGCTTACCTATACTCGAAACTAACCTAATCCAAAAAAGTCATTCTGAAAAAATTTCATATCAAACATTTTATTAATTAATTTATTTTAGATTAAAATTACAACTCAAATCTAAGTGAAATTTTGAATTCTCTCACAACTTAAATGGTTGTATCATCAAAAGGACAACTTAAATGTCCTCTAGTGTATATATATTATAGGTATAAATTGTTTCTCATATTTGATGTTAACCTTGTACTTTAACTGCTTCTCTCATTTGCAAGTGAAACTTTATTTTCAAGAGAGTACAACACAGCAAAGCCAGCCACGGCCAAAGCAGCAAGCAGTATAGCTGTCCTTAGCTTCTGATTTTTGAACATGAAACCAGCACTCAGGTAAGCCCACAGCCATTGGGATAAGAAATGGAGCCCACAAGTCATCTGGAACTTCTGAATAGAAAATTCCTACACAACAATCCAAGAAAGCTCCAAAGTCAGCAACACAAAATAATTGACAACCAAAATACAAGCATTTGTGCTCTCAAAAGAAGTTAAACTGTTAGTGTAGATGTAGTAATATTGATTCAATTGATTTGCAAGTGTAAATCTACAAACTATTTGGAAGGGGGGTTGCAAGAGAAGTGGTCCAACCTAAAAGGATAATGTGCATGCTATGTAGGCTATAGAGAGCTGCTTTCCTCGCTTTGGCTCATATTTTACCAACCACCTTGCCCGAAAAATCAGCACAACTGCTATTGAAATTTTCTAGGGAGAAGCCCTGCACAATCCCGAGAGGAATTTTTGGAGTTTTACTTAAATATGAAATGAACCAATAATATTTATGAACCGTATTGCTTAGGACTACAAGGGTGTAGTTGCTTCGAAAAAACTTCTTTTCATACAAGTACAACTACAAATTCATGGATCACTGAAAACGAACCACCTTAAAAAAAAATTGTTTATTTGACCACATATCTGTTACTTGAATTGCTAAGGAACATGGGAAGGGTGTATTTGAGTACAAAAAAGACCTTCATATTACAACTACAACTACAAATTAATGGATCACCAACAAAAAAGAAAAATCACCTCAACAGAAAAGGCCTGATCCGACTGCCAAAAGATTAAGGTGGAGAAACATAATCAATTTCTGATTCATAAATGCTGGTCCTTCACACATGCACTTGAAACATTTAAAAACCAATTGCAAATTTTGAAATAATATATATTACTAGTTAGCAGCTCAGCTCAGATTGCTTAGCAGGTCATAAAAAGTAATTTCCCAGGTTAACCAAAGAAAGCTGCCTAAGTTATAGATTGGGTTGTTTGATATGCCAGGCTTGAACAGTGTCTAACTAGCTTATTGTGGCTTCTATTTTTGGGACTCATATCCCCTACAATTCTATTAAAGAGGTTCCCTCATCATCACCGTCGTCATCCTTGTCTTGATCCCATATGAATGGGGTCAGCCACATGAAGTCTCTCTCTTCAATCTTTTCTATTACATGCTATTTCACCTACTATATTTAACTTTTTTAAGCAATTTTTAATAACTTCATCCTATGTTATTTTTGGTAGCCCTCTCCCCCTCTAACCTTCTATTACAACTAATCTTCCACGTTTGACCGGTGCGTCTCTAGGTCTCCGATGTATGTGTCTAAACCATCTAAGTCTACTCTATCTAATTTCCTCACCAATGGGTGCTACACCTAATTTTTCTCTCTTCCATTGGTGACCCTATCTCTTCTAGTCACACTACTCATCCATCTTAACATTCTCATTTCCACTACATGAAGGTGTTATTCTTGTTTCTTTTTCATGGCTCAATACTCCGTTCCATACAACATAGTTGGTCTAATAACGGGCCTATAAAAGTTATTCTTTTATCACATCAAATCCCACTAGGTTGTCTCCATTTTGCCCAACCGACTCCAATCCTACTAGTAATATCCCTATCTATCACATAAATTACCCACATGTTATGCTATATGTGTTTCTTGGTTATGGTGAAGGCTAAAAGGGGTATCGATGCTATGATCCTCTTGCCCAAAAAGTTGTATGTGTCTCATCAATTGCTGTTTCTTGAACATATCCCTTTCTTGACTATTCTCCCTAGTCCAACCACTTTGAGTAAGTTTGATGTTCTCTACATTGATCCCTTTCTTGATGGCATTTCTAGTACTTCTTCTGTTAGGGGCATAACTCTTTATGATGTTTCATTCTCTTCTGAATCTCAATCTTCTTCAGCTGTTCCTCCTTTCCCACTTGTGCTTGTAGGAATGAAGCAGTCCCAGCTGTAGGTACACTTCCTCCATCTCTCTCAGCGGACTCTCCATTGGTTTCTTATGATGTGGGTCCCACTCCTCATTATCCTCAGCGTGTTGTAAGTCTCCTGATCATTTTGGTTTTCTAATTCTTGTTATTCTAATACCTTTTGTTCTTTCTTGGCCTCTCTTTATTCTCTCTCTTAGCCCACTTCCTATAAGGAGGCTATTCTTATCCTCTTTGGCCACAAGCAATGGATGAAGAGCCTTTCTGCTTTGCATAAGAGTCTAAGACCGACACATGGGATTTGGTGTCTTTAACTCCTCGTAAGCATGTAGTTGGACGTAGGTGGGTCTATGAAATCAAGATGACCTCTGACAACTCTGTAGAACGATATAAACTTCTCTAGTTGCAAAAGGGTTTACCCAGGAATGTGGTGACTATGAGAATACTTTTGGTCCTACAGCCAAAATGATGACTGTTTGCATATTGATTGCTATTGTAGTTCTTCAGCAGTGGGGCTTGTTACAACTAGATGTCAAAAATGCCAAAGACTTAACTGAAGAAGTTTATATGACACACCCTCCTGGTCTTTCTTACAATCCTGGACAGGTGTGCATACTTAGAAAGACATTGTATTGCCTCAAACAAGCTCCTAGGGCTTGGATTAGTTTGAAAAGTTCTCTACGGTGATCTGTGCATTGGGTTATTGTCCCGGTGATCATAATTCTGCTCTCTTTATTCGTTCTACCTCTGTTGGCCATATTATTCATTTTTTTTATGTTGATGATATGATTTTGACTGGTGATGGTAGTGTTGGCATTGATCTTTTGAAATCCCAATTGCATCAACAATTTGAGATGAAGGATCTTGGTCCTCTTCGCTATTTTCTTGGTACTGAAGTAGCTCATTCTCCCAAAGGTTATCTTCTCTCTCAGTTCAAGTATGCAGCAGATGTAATTCATAGAGATCGTGTCACTGATACTCAAAACACTTGAGACTCCTATAGAGCTTAATGTTCTCTATACTTTACTGATGGTGTCCCTTTGGATGATCCTAGTTTATATTGAGTTATACTTGGCCTTTTAGTGTATCTTACTGTCACTTGGCTTGATCTTTCCTATGTTGTTCACATTGTCATCCAGTTTGTATCATCTCCTACTTGTGTTCACTGGGTTGTAGTTCTTCGTATTTTGCTATATTCGGGGTACTTTGCACCAAGCCTTTTCTAATGCGAGCTAGGGATTCTACAAACCGTAAATCTATCACTGGTTTCTGTATTTTTCTAGGCGATTCTCTAAGTTCTAGGAAAAGCAAGAAACAAATAGTTGCTACCAGCTCTACTGATGAAGCTGAGTATTGTGCTGTGGTAGCTATTATAGCGAAGGTAGTTTGGCTATGATGGTTGCTTGCTGATTTGGATGTTTGTCTGCTCCAACGCCTATGTATTTTGATAAAAAGAGTGCTATTCAGATTGCACACAATTCTGGTTTTCATGACCGAACAAAGCACATCGAGATTGATTATCATTTTGTGATCCATCACATTGAGCTTGACCATTTCTCTACCACTTGGAAGTTAGTTAGTTTAATGTATTAGTATTTTTTTTATTTCTTAAGGGTAGTCTTGTCTTTTCTTCTTTTTTAGTTAGGACTCTTTTTAATATATACAATGTAATACAAAATACAATATACGATTTTCTCTCTTCTCTTTCATTATCACTTTATTTTCAGTTAGACCTTTGAATAAGGTATAATAGGATTACTTTTCTTTCTTTCTTTCTTCCCTCCCTTCTCTTCTTCCTTTTTGTTCTATTATTTGTGTCCTGATGTAGGACAGGAGCAGCCTCGAATAGTTAAAATAAACAAGTGTCATTATCTATCAAAAAATAAATAAAATAAATAAAATAAAATAAGTGTTATTGCCTGAAAATTCAAATAAACAGAGCTATGGTTCAAGATGTGTTAGCATAGAAGAAGGATTGAAATCACATAAAAGGGTTTAGGTAACACTTGAAGGCCTCACACCCTCATATCTTGTGAATCACTCACCAACATTTTATTTCATTCATTTATTCAGTCACCAAGTTTACATCCTACACTTTTTATAGCATTCTGGAGTGCAACTCATGACCCTTGGATTACCCCATAATTAAGGTAATCAATACTTGACTCTATAGCATAATAAAAGTAACCGCTCCATAATTTTTTTATTCAATATTTGACTCTTGGATTACCCCATAATTGAGGTAATTAATACTTAGACTCTTGGATTACCCCATAATTGAGGAAATCAATACTTGACTCTGGCATAATAATAATGCAATTTGACCATAATTAATGCAATTTACCATAACTGTGCAATTTGACCAAGCCCCCCAGTTACTAAAGACTCCAAGTGGACCCCACATCATCTAGCATATGCCAAATAAAGGCTTTAGCCTTAGATCCGTCCTTCCCACGCATTGTATACACTTTTAAAGGCTGCTACCACTTATCTCTATCATGTCCTCAACCATGTTCCATACCTGTGTTTGTGTCATGTCAACCCAGGTACTTGGGGATAAACCAGTGAGACTGGCAACACAGCTTTGGAATTCTTGCAAAGTTGAGCTGATGAAAAGTGAGGATCAAAGGATGGGCAATTTGACAGAGGTTGGATTAGAGGCGTGTCTTAGGAAGTCATGCAACTTAAGGGTTTTAATTAGTTATCAACCAATGGTTGTATTTTCAATTATACTATCAAGCAAAATGTTGTTGCCTGTTTGGCCTCATAAAAAGGTATCAACGTGACTTCAGAAAGGTGCAACACCAACAGGTTCCTTCATTAATAGGACAGTAAAGATAATAAAAACAATAGTTGGATGCAAACACATTGTATTCAACAAATGTAATATATTATGCCAGTGAGCCAGTCAATGAAATATAGCATGGGGACAGGTTAATTTGACCTTTGGTAACTTCTCTTCTTGGGCCAGATGATCCACGTGAAGCCTCACATTTGATGCAGCAGGAATCCAGAAACTTCGGTCAACATCACTGTACGTATGTGCAACAATGTCAAACAATGTTTTTGCTCCATTTTCGATGGCCTTCAAAATGGAAGATTCTCTACCTCTGCGGTTTCTGGAAACAAAACGAAGCTTTTTAGTACTCAATCCTTAGAATGTGTATTAGCCAACTATTGTTCCAAGAACTGAGACGATGAAGAGAGATTGAAAGTAAAGCCCACTAAAGAACAAGTGGGATTGAAAGTAAAAATTAAGTGCCTCACAAATATTAAACAACATAGAGGTGCTTATATTTATTAGCTTACCAATCTAATTACTAACTGAACCCCATAATTAAACTCCTTCTTGGCATAGAATAAGTTATGATAACCAGGAGATTCCAGTAATAAATAAAAAACAAATGAAGGAAACGAAAAAAGTCCGGAAAAATCTTCAATAGTGTATTTCCCTAAAGCTTGTATAATCAGCAAATTCCCTACAGATTATTTAGTTAAATCTAGATTCCATATACTTAATGCGAAAGCTAGTAATGAGAAGGAATGTGAGGAGATCTAATACTTGAGATATCCACAAAGCATGTGCTTTGGCCACAGGTTAACTCTCCCATGCATGGGAATCAAAGCATGCGGGGAAAGCTCCATAAATTTGTAAGTTGTTTGGAAGTATTCCTGCAAGAAAGCATTAAATTTCAGAGACCAAAATTGGCAGAAACAAAATTATTTTATCTTATTTTTTGTACTACTATTCTTTTACAGAGGTTATCTATATTAGTGAAACTTATTGAAAAAACTTATTGTACTTGTATAGTTGCCTTCACTACTGACTACTCAACTAAGCGCCTGGCCCACCTACCCCACTACCCACATATGCAAAGAGTGAGGTCGAGTTGGACTCCACTGGGGTTAATTTGTTTAGGAAAATCAGAAAATGAAAATAGAAGGCAGATCCAATCTAACAAAGATTATGGTGATCCCATCAATAAAACTTCAAATATTCAATAATCTCAATAGTTGGCACTATATATGATAGTATTTAAAAAAATAATAATAATAATAAATAAATTTGGAAAAAGAAACAGTATTCACAACATGACTAAATTTAAAAACTCTGATTCTAAGTATAACAAAGATGAAGCACAAAAATAATAATGGAAAAGTGTATAAGGTGCAACATAGTGGTAAGCTCCAACAAGTCAATTAAATGAAACTACTCTATTTATGATATAGGAAAAGGCTTAAAAACGAATCCAGCCACTTTGGACCCCCTACACATTGAAAAGAGAAGAATTCTGCAATGCATGATGAATGAATCACTCAAAACATTCTGTGAACGGTTATCATTGACCAAAACGACTAGTTATAATTTTACTTTATTAGAAGTGTGATATAACTGTTATCTTCATTTTTCTATAAAAGTGCCTTTTTTTTTTTTTTTGATAAGTAAAATAATGTATTAGAAAAAGTTCAAGAGGGTTTCGCATCCCGCAAACAACACAAAGGCCGAAGCCAAAAAGGAGTCCTACAGACCCAAGGAACCCAAAAAGACAACCATCTCCTCTAATAAAGTTTTGTTCAACCTCAAATCTAAGTGGGAAACTAGTTAATCATCCTGTTTTGCTACAATTTTAAAAATTTCTATTATTATTTTATTTATTTTTTGCAAGTGTATTTCTACAATTTCACCATCATGTTGCATCGATGGAATCAATACCTCACAAAGTTATAAAACATAAAAACACTTCATGTAATGAAACATAGGTCAGATCTACTTCTTGATTGCTCCTTGTTCCATGTTCAGCCTCATTAATTTGCCTCAATTTTCATTCATATACACCCTTTGGCTAGGGAATCCAACCAATCAATTGCATCTTCAATAGAAATTCTATTTAGACGTGTCATGTATCTGCTGAAGGAACTTTTTCATCAAATAATGTGCTTTTTGCGAGCCACTCACTAGCTGTTCTTGTGAAAATGCAAGAGTAGAGAGAGACAGATAGAGATGATACAGTGAGAGAGTACAAAGATGGAGGCGCTGCCCTCT
>JAOTQH010000038.1:1012139-1043090 GCA_025631255.1 Cornus kousa
ATGTGCGTGTGTGTGTATATATATATATATATTGTATCATCTGTTTGGTTGCTGGGGAAATTGAGGAAAACTAAGTTCAAGTAAAAAACCCTTTTTGCTGGTAAGTCACTGGGAAAAACGAAGAATGTAATTTCACTTTGTCAAATAACTTCAGCCTACTGAATTGAGTTGGTTACTTCTTGGAATGTGTACCTAACACATTGAGAACAAAATGGTTTTATAATTCCTTGAATTCCTTCTTTCAACTGGTTTCTCGGCAACCCAACAGAGTTTCATGTTCATTTTTATCCACAGGTTTTATACTTGACGATTTCCTTTAACATCCATGGTGTACAATGTTTTTTTTTTTTTTGTGAAAATATGTTATAACCTGCTTGCACTACAGACATGAGACATGAATTGCAAACGGAGCTATGTACTCCACTATTACGTTTTTTTTACAGGCACTGTTACTCTAGGCGTTTCCTGAAGATTGATGGATTTCAACTGATTTGTAAGAATTGGTTACATGTTTGTTTTTGCATATATTGAGTAATTTTGTTTTTGTGACCTTACGTACTGGTAATACATGCATTTAAATTGTTATCTTCATATAATCTTTATTTGTCTATTTATTTTTTGGCAGGGAGTTCTTGAAGGTCAAGATGAAGTTGGCCTTAATTGCAATTTGCCATTGGAAGACAATCTAGGTAGAAGAAGTGGTCGAGAGTCAAAGTCATTTGGAGAGGATAAGAGTGATGATGAGTTGGTGACCACTACATCATTGGATAGGAGAAATAATTTGACTAGTGGTTATAAGATCCATGGTGACGCTGGTTTGGGGTGTAATTCAAGTTACGAGCAGCTCTTCAGTGGGGATGTTTTACCCCAATCTCATAAAGAGGGCAATAAGCCACATTTAGAATCTGGATCCCCTGTAGAAGGAAGTTGCAAACAAAAGAGCTACTATGGTGATGAAAGTGACATAATGGATCAAAGGAAATCATTGTCATCTGAAAGTACTGGGGCCATACACAAAATCTCGGCACACTCGCCCTCTCATGGTGGATACCATGAATCGGTTCATACTAGGAACAGATTGAGGTTGCATGACCAGGCTCGGGGAAGATCTCGGTCCCAAAGCCTTTTACAAGAGGTATCCCTTTTGAAGACGATACACCCGCAAGATGCTGCATGCTACAAAGATAATAGGAAAACTGTGAGGGACTCGGACAACGAAGAAACGGTTCGGCGCTATGGAAACTACGAGCATAGAAGTACAAATCTGTCGAGGGATAAAGAAAGGGAACATAGTTCTAGTAATAGCAGATATATTGGGCAAGTGTACAGACATCACAGTCAGGAGATTTGGGATACGGAGAGGATAGGGAGTAGGGAGACATTGGAGAGAGATATGGAGGGGAGTCGGGAGACTCGGGCTACAGATAAGGATATGGACAGAACAAGAGAGAAGGGACGAGATCCTGATAGGGGGAGGGAGAGGGAGAGGGCCAGGGAAAGAGATGGAGATAGAGATAGAGATAGGGAGAGGGAGAGAGAGAGGACCAGGGAGAGAGATAGAGATGAGGATAGGGAGAGGGGGAGAGAGAGGTACAGGGAGAGAGACAAGGAGAGTGAGAGGGAGAAGGATAGGAGAAGGGAGAGCGGAAGGGATCGATATAGGTATAATGACAGGGACAAAGAGATTGATAGGGTTAGTAGGCACCATAAATATGCAAATGTTAATGACGGCGTTTCTAATCGAGATAGGTTTGAAAATTCCCGGCATAGGAGACAAGTTGAAACAGAACAAAGGGAGAGGGCAAGGAAAAATGATCCAGAAAGAACTTATAGTTCTAGACATGATCATTTGGAAGGGAATGAAGATAAACTTAAAAGGTATCTCATCTTCTTGAATAGATTTATGTAATTGGTGGTCAAAATGTAAGGTTCGTTTGTTTGTTTTTGTTTTTTTTTTCTTTTCTCCTCTGTATTGAGTAAAGCATATTTTTACTGGCCACAGAGACAAAGATGAACAAGAGGAATTCCAAGAAAGGATTGGATTGCAACTTGTGGATCAGGAAGAGGAAGATATCAACAGAATTAAGGAGGAGAGCAGAAGGCGGAGGCAGGCCATCCTAGAAAAATATAAAACTAAGCAGTTTCATCAAGAATGTGTGCCTCGTCCAGAGGATATTGGTAAGGCTTCACATCCACAACTTACATTTGGTGTCTTTCTAGTTTTCTTTTCTCAATTTGAGCTTGGAAATTAGTACTTTAATTAGTTGAACTTGCCTACTTGCTCTCTATCTTGGCTTTGCTGAGCTCAATTTTTATTTTCGACCCGAGTTAAGACTTACTCAGAAGAACCTGAGCTGAACTTATAGTCATTCTTTTCTCTTTTGGAACAAGGCTTGGTTTGGTAATATAGTGTTTATTTTATAAGCTTGGTTTCCTTATATAGTTTACACTTTATATGCTTCACATACTACCATCGGTATTGGTATTGCTCCGACATACTTTGCGCGGTTGGTCTCTATTATTTGGGAATCAGTAAAGCTAAAATTTTAACTGTTTGGTAATTTTTATGTGTTGGATTTTGAGTTATGTGCTAATCACCTGAGCTTTCTTGACGTATGAGGCTGGCAAAGCTAGGTGAACCTACATAGTGAACACAACTCACAGAGATATTAATCTTTTGGCACATGCACAATGTTTCTATTGTGTTGGTTTGTTCTGTTTGTGCTAACAGTTATAGTTTTGGAACAGATAAGAAGCTCGTGGAGCTGCCTTCTAATCCAGTAGGAGCTGTCAATGTTGTTCCAGAAGTTCTTGATGGTCTGGGTGATGGTGCAGATACCAATTTTGCTGATCCATCATTTTCTGTTGGTAAAACCCCTTCCCAAAATGGGGTTTCTGCATCTGAGAAGACTTCTGGTGCTGGGGGACTGGGAGAGGGTACTCCAAAGGTATATTAACCATTACTGAAAACCTTACAGATATTTTAAAGAACTTGAATCTGTGTCTTTTGGATCCCCCTTTTTCTATGCTAAACATACCTTTTTTTTTTTGGTTGCTAAATCACACTTCTTGTTGGCTACTTAATTTTTGTATTCCTTAACTAGATAAAAGATTAATTTGATTTTTAAGTGTTTGGTAACTTTAGGTTATTAACTTCTATATTATCAAATTGTGTAGAGTGAGAGATCCAATGATATGTTCTGTGATGATATATTTGGGGAGTCGCCTGCTGGAGTTCGTAAACAGGTATTTTTTATGCTTATGCATATGTCAATTTATAATATATATAGTGGTCCATGTTTTCCCTAATTTCATATTTAATATTAGCCTGGTTCTTTAAATATGAAATGAGTTGAGACTTCTACCTTTGTTTTTTGGCTTTGTAGTCCTTTGAAAAGGTAAAGGATATGCTTTTCACACATATAATGTTACCATCTGTTTGGTAGTCTTTTTCATTCACTAAGTGATGTTTGTCAAAAGCATTTTTTCTTGCGGGTTTGAAGTGATGATTTGGATGATGGAGGTATAGTGGGTCCAAGGTGGCTATGAGCTAGGTGAAATTCAAGGCAAGCTCTAAATAAAGAAAGTGGGTGGCAGTTGATAACATACACAGACTCCTTGATGTTAATACTCTAGAGGGAAGAGGTAAGAGGGTTTACTTAAGGGATTTAGGTACACTGAGGGCTAATTATTAGTCAAGGTGAGGGTATTATGGGGTTTTTGATAGAAGTCTGGCTTGAGGATTACGAAGGTCTTCTTTAGTGAGGGTAAGGTTGGTAGCTGATGGTCTTTTCTTCTTTGGCGCCTTAAATGCAAGTCTTGAGGTTTATTTTTAGTTGGTGGTTGGAGATAACCCAATGTCCGAAGTGGTCTGTGCAAGGAGGGCTGTCATTGAGATAACTCCCTTCTTGTAACTTGATGGGTTGACAGACATGGCTTTATGATACTTGGCTTAAGACATGATCAGAGCTAGGTACGGCCATGATGATGACTATTGTAGGGGTTTAGATGAGTAACAAATGGAGCATAATGTACATTAAATGTGATAAGACACTAATCAGGCAAGCAGTAAACGTGACAAGTTTTGGCTGAATTTGGTAGTCATGTGGTTTCGGATACAGTTAGTTTAAGTAGTCAGGGGTCTCTCTGTTCCTTTGGGACAAGTCCAGGTTTGTATGAGCCTCGAGAAGAGGTTGAAGGCTACCTCGACGAACTTAGGACTTCAACGACCTGTATCTTGGGATCCAAGAGGGTTATTCATAAGCCTTGTGGTGGTTCATAATAGGTAGCCACAGACCAGGCTTGTTCAAACTTTCCAAGTCTTACTCCCAACTCGAGTAATGTATGAGGTATATTGAGGTTTCATCCAAGTCTTCGATGAAAGATTATCCATGGTGTTGCCCAAACAATGACCCAAGAGGGGGTGAATTGCGTCTTTTAGCAAGCTATAGTAATTTGTCAATTTATCTCAAATCACTTAGTGTGCAAATGAATATATCAAATATAAGAGCAACAGAGAATGCAAAACTCAAAGATAAAGAGATAAGAGTTAGAGAAATGCAAACTCAAGAACACCAAGTCATAATGTGATTCGGCTCCCCCGCCTACGTCCGCGCCTCAGGAGCACCTCTTGAGGATTCCCAAATTCACTATCTAACTCTCCTTCACGGATGGAGGGAAGACCTTTACAGCTTCCCTTCACGGGTGGAAAACAACTTTTACAAAGCTCCTTAAGCTTGTCTCTCTTTGCTAAATGAGCACCTCACCTAGGCTTCAAGGGTTAGACCAACCCTTTTACAATATATTTTAAAGATAGATAAGACTTTCAGCACATTTACAACTCAAAGCTCACTATAATAATCCCTCAAAGGATAGATGTACAATCAAAGTACTCTTTCTCTAGTGATCCCTCAATGGATAGATGTAGCAAGTGATCAAAGCTCAACTTCTAAGAATGACATCAAGTTCCTCTAAGATTTTCAAGTAAGATGTAAGAGATCTAAGATTTAGCAAGGTTATCCAAAATGAGTAAAGCTTTTTGAAAATATTCAAAAGATATGCACAAAAGCCCAAAAGTTGCTCAAAAGGGAAATGGATATGTAGCCTCATTGGAAAAAGTGTTCGTTATAGTGCTTTAAGAGGCTATTTGGAAACAGGTTTTTAGAAAAACGCGAGTCATGTAGACATCCAGTGCATTTAATGTAGACGTCTAGTCTTCTTGTATCACTTTCAAAACCTGCTTGTTCCGTATGCATGTAGACGTCTAGCTGCAGATTCAACTTTTGATGTAGACGTCTAGTCCTTAAGCTCTGAGAATACTGCACTTGCAGTCCATTTGTAGGACATCAAGGGGTAATTGTCTGGTGGGAATCATGTAGATGTCTAGTTGGCTATTTTTTTTTTTGATAAGTAAACAATTCAATAAAAAAGCGTTAAAAAGGGGAACGCGTCCCTAACAAAACCACAAACACCTGTAACCCTTAAGGCCCTGGGGAAGCCAAAAACTCAACAATCTCCTCAGCAGAAGAGCATAATCTACCCGAACCCTAAAAACAAAGAGAGATAATAACAGAAGATTTCAGAACACTAATGGAAGATTCCTCTCCTTCAAAGGATCCTCTATTCCGCTCCCTCCACAAGCACCACCAAAGACAAAGGTGCTATCTTCCAGAACCCTCGAGCTTGTGCTCCCACCAACCCCCTCTCCAGGCGTACATCAAGCCTCTGGTAGATCTAGGTATGACCCAACAAACTCCAAATAAACCTAGCAAAAGGTTCCAACAATCTACCGCCATTGGACAATGCAAAAGAAAATGATCAACCGACTCGCCATTGCACTTGCACATGCAACACCAATTCACCGTAATAAGCTTTCTCCTTCTCAAATTATCCAGCGTCAGAATTTTACCCCACACAACCGTCCAAGTGAAAAAAACCACTTTCAATGGTGCCTTAGTACGCCACACTGCCTTCCAAGGGAAGACCACCCCATCCGAGTCCAAAAGGCATCCGAATAAAGATCTCACACTAAACAATCATCTAGCAGAAGAAGTCCAAACAAGAGAATCCCTACCTCCTCCCCGGATCACCTGGCTATACAACGCCTCTAAAAAACCAAGAACATCATCCATCTCCCAATCCTGGAAAGATTGTTGAAAAAGCACATCCCAAACCGGTCTCCCACTATCAAGGCGATAGTAGTCAGCCACCAAGGCATGCCTATCCACGGCAATGCTAAACAGTCTAGGGAAAAAACATGCTAAGGTGCGATCTCCACACCACACATCCTCCCAAAACCGAATCTCCCTACCATCATGAACTCTAAATCTGATATGCTTAGAAAACTCATTCCATCCCTTCCGAATGTCTTTCCAAACACCGACACCTCCAGGTATAAGCATGTATTAGAAAGCATTTTTTTTTTTAAGTAAGCATGTATTAGAAAGCACTCAAAAATGGAATGCTTCCCGAGAGCTACACAAAGATCAAGCCAAAAAGGACCTAAGAGCTCAAGGAGCCCAAAAAATCAACTATTGTTTTTATACATTTACAATTTGTCCCCAAAATCCAACAAAAAAGAGAGATAACAATAAGAAACTTTAATGCCCCGAAAGAAGATTCCTCTCCTTCAAAGGATCTCCTATTCTGCATCTTCCAGATACACCATTAAACACAAAAGGGTGCCACCTTCCAAAAATTCCTGAACTTTTGCTATTGCAGTCCTTTGTCAACTCATTAAGTGATAGATGGTCTATAAGAGATCATGTAGACGTCTAGTAGGCCAACTCCTGAAGCTTAGTACTTGCAGTGCTTTGGCCAAGTCATCAAGGTGTAGATGTCTACTTGAAATAATCTAGACAGTCACTTTGAAAACTTTAAGGGCTGATGTGACACCAAGTGACCAAATGACTCATTTGCCCTTTTTCATGAAAATCATTTAATTTCTTGGCCAAGTCATTTTTATACAAAGGACCTCAAAAAGATAGGATTTAAATTTAAAGCCTAGGACCTTAATTCATTTTAAATTCCCTAGAGTTGACCTTTTGAATCAAATGCAACATAAATTACTTTACAAGGATTCAAGCTCTCACCAACCTAATAACTCCCATGGTCTTGAACTTGATCTTCAATGTTTGACTTCCTTTGGCCATGAGCTTTGACCCAAATGAGCTTGTGCATTTATCCATGGATCTACTTATGCTTGAGTTTATATAAAATATCCTGAAATTTACCACACTCAAGTAGACTATCAAAATCCCACATTAATAGGTTGTTATCATCAAAGTTACCAAGTTACCCTTGGTGTGAAACCTTGGGGTTAACACATAGTAGGAGGTTCTCGTGAGCCTTCAATTCCTTGACGAGGCTTATATGTAGAGAGTTTGTTGCAAGCTTTTAAGTCTTTGATGAGGTTTATCCATAGCGTGAAGGTTCTTGTGACTGTTTCAATTCCTCGGTGAGGTTTGTCATAGAGACGAGGTCCTTTTGAGTCTTTTAGTGGAGGCTTATCTGAGGAGAAGAGAGGCTTTTTAAGAGGAGAAGAGGTCCTTGTGTTAGTCTTCACTCTTCAGATACTTGATGTGAGCCACACAAGCTCTTGCTACATTTTATGATTTTGGAGAAGGTATCAAGACTTATATGTATAGGAGTTTCTCACGGCAAGGTTTATCCAAGGATAAGATGTCACCGCCAGATATATCTTGGCAAAAAAAGAACTCATAGTTGAAGATGCCTGATCAGCAGGCTGGGTATGATTGGTGATTACAAGTACATGTCGGAGAGTTTCTTGAGGTGGGGATGACTTACAGACGGAACATTACTGGAATGGCTTAAAGTACTTTGGCCAAGGTGGCTGTTAGGCAAGCCTTGCAACCAAGTATTAGGCATTCACAAGTCGGCAGCACCACAAGCCTTTATTCATCTGATACTATTTTCACTGAGAATGTTTCCACTCATTTGTGTATAGGATATGCGTTGAACTTCTTCTATGAAGGGACTCGGTTTATTTATCAGTTTTTCTTAGTAGTTGAGGTGGAAGAGGAGATTTTAGGTGTGCTAATGGAAAAGTTCCTGCATTGAATGATAAAAACCCTTGTTGGGTTAGGTTGCATGGCAGCTTAAGTTCAATTGAGGGTTGTACAGGTGTTTAATTGCATGTAATCGAGCTTGGGGTCGAGTATGGACACTCAGCTCTTGATCAGGTCGTGTTGTTAATGCAGTCTAAGTTTGATGAATTTGTATTGCCATGTTTTCATTTTTCACGCCTCTATTACAAATCGAGTAATTAAATAAAGCTTCAGACTATTTCTCTAAGAAATAGATTGATGATACATGAGGAAATGTGGCACGATATCTGAAGCTATGAGCAATTGAGAGTATTAAGTATAGAGTATTTTTTCAGTTATATTGTGAATAATGTTTTAGACCATATAAAGCAACATATCTAAAATTTGATTGAAGTTTATAACTAATAGTATCTTACGTGCATGCATGATTTGTGATGGTTTGACAATCATTTCAAACCCTTTATTCATAAGTTATGTTAGGATTCAAATTTTGTGATAATTCTTTATGATCATCTACTTCATACAGTCAGGTCTAGTTCAGTTATTTAACTTGTTAGTTCTCAAACCTAGAAGCTAGGTTCTTCCTCCCTAACTTTCAAAAATTTTGCCTTTCCCCATTTTTCTCTCTTGTCAATAAAGAGTCGATGCTTTAAAATTAAGTTTTTATCGTGTCTGGAAAAAGTATGTCATTAATTCAAAATGTTGTCTTATGTTATAACAATTATGTTACTTCTGTTTGTTATACAAGACTTTGCTGTCACATACTTTATGCCATGCGCGATCTAATATTTTATACTTTGGGCAATATAGACCATATAGTTATTGTGCTTACCAATTTTATGTGATGGTTAACTACGGTAAGATTCTCTAATATTTTCGTGGTTTTCTAGGGGAAAGGAGATGGTATAGCAATTGAAACGAGTGGTCTTCATGATAATTGGGATGATGCAGAGGGGTACTATAGTAAGTACTTTATTGCTCCTTAACCATCCGTGTTTGTTTGTTTGTTTCAATTTTTTTTTTCATTTTAATAAAGTTTTTTTTATAACTTGATAAGGTTATATTGGCTTGTAAGGTGCAAGAGAAAGTAATTTTGTAGCATTTTTTTAATTGCAATACTTATGCTGAATGAGTTTTATTTTTGAACCAACCTCTTAACTAAATGTTTATATATTGTCCTTTGTTTTAGAAAAAAAAATATAAATGTAAATATTAGTGGACTTTATTTTAGGATGATAAACAAGCTATGTTAGACTTTGATACTTGTATTGGGTGTGGGTATGTGTCAGTATTTGACATCTCAGCCATCCCTAAATGCAAATTTTAGGATAAGGGGACTCAGTTTGAAATGTGTCAAAAACGTGGATATGGGTATGTGGACACGTTTTGCATGTACCTTCTCTAGACATTTTCAGATTGCTATGGATTGATGTGCCTTGGTTGTCGATTGTTATTGTTAATGGTGGTGAGTGATTCCCGTGTATGGGTGCCCTCCTCTCAAAGGAGGTTTGAAGTGTGCTCTTTCTGTAGGAGCCTTTTGGATGCTCTGGGGTTTTCCTTTCTGCATAAACAAACTTAAATAAATAAATGGACATAACTAAAGGCTCTTCTTTTGTTTTGTGGGTCGCTCTCCTTTTGAGAGCTCTTTTTATACACTCTTACAGAAAAGAAAAGAAAAGAAAAGATAGAAAACTAAAGAGACAGTAGACAAATACAAGAAGTGAGAACAAATAAAAAATTCCAAAGTATTCCATGTACCCAGGAAGCCTGATGATGAATAACTCGTCTGTTGATCTAAAAGTAGGAAATATCCAATTATCTATTAGTTATGAAGCCTTCACCAGTCAAGTTGGCCTCAATAGACGTTTATATCAATTTACTCCATCACCAAAGGCAAAGGGCCTTTGGCCCGATGGTATAACCTCAACGTTCTCAAAGAGGAGGGGAGGGGTTCGAGCCCCTGCGTGGGCAAAGTGTGTAACTTACCTGATCTAAAAAAATATCTAATTACTCCATCATCTCTGCTAGCAGAATCTCATGCATATTGCAAGTGTGCATGGAAGGGGCAATCATATTGGGAGACTTCACATCGATGTAGATGAGTTGACGATGCAGGAGGATATTAACAGGGGTTTAGGGTTATTTTACCGAAATATGCACTATTGTTTGGCTTGGAGTTCAATAGTATTTCAGAGCCCAGAGGAGTATAGAGTTTGGGTGGAGAGACCTTTCGTCGCAGAGGAAGTGGAGATGGTCATAAAGAGCTGCAATGGTGGTAAGGCACTGGGATCGGTTGGGTTTACCATTGCTTTTCTCCAACAAAACTGAGAGGTGGGCAAAATGGAGGTAGTAGACACTTTATGCTATTTTCATGAGCATGGTCAGTTTGAGAAGAATATTAATGCGTCTTTTATTATCTTCATTCTGAAAAAAAGTGGGGCCATAGAGGCTAAGGATTTTAGGCCTAATAGCCTGGTGGGAAGTGTTTGTAAGATCACAGCCAAAGTCCTTGCTTTGAGGCTAGGGCTGTAAATGAACCAAACAGCTTGAGCTCGGTTCATGTTCGTTTGTTTAATAAACGAACCAATCTCAAACAGATTTTTCAAGCTCGATTAATAAACAAACCAATCTCAAACAATCTCCTACTCGGCTCGTTTGTTTGTGAACATATTTGTGG
Source organism: Cornus kousa (assembly GCA_025631255.1). NCBI lineage: Eukaryota > Viridiplantae > Streptophyta > Magnoliopsida > Cornales > Cornaceae > Cornus > Cornus kousa. The sequence goes on from JAOTQH010000038.1 coordinate 1,022,883, forward strand.
CCAAAGTTCGTAAACGTGTTTGCGAGCATATGTAATAATATACATATATTAATATATATACCTAAAGACATGTGTGTGTCTGTGTATATATATATATATATAAATTATAATTATGAGTTCAAGCCCAATAAAATTTTCAAAGAACATTTAGTTTCATTTCAATTCATAAGTAAACCCAACCCAAAACTGGTCCAATCCAACTAGGTTCATATATATTTTGTCCCTTTTAAAATGAAACAGCTAGCCCATCCAATTAAAGGCCCATAGTCCCTTTACAAATTGGTAACCCTAATATCTATCTCTTCCTCACTTCCTCATTCACATGACTCTCACGATCTGGACATTCCAAGCAAATCAGGTATGCGGCGATGAACTGAGCAGCAACAATATCAAAACACAAACTCAAGCAACCATTGTGAGTAGTCGAAGGCGATGACTACCAAACGCCTGCATAACTCCTTGTAGTAGATTTTTAATTCAGTTATTGATTATTTTTTCATTTTTCTCTTCGTTTCTAAATTTCTCTCTCATCGTTCTTTCTCCTTCTTCTGCTTTTGTATTGGCTTAATTATATAATATATAAATATATATGCCCTAACTATGTGTGCATGTATATATATATATATATATATGTAATGTGTGTATTATTGATGGCTCATAAACGAGCTTGTAGAGCCGAGCTCGATCAACATTGAGCTAGGCTCGATCGAGCTCGAACTCCTTCAGAAATAAGTCGAGCCGAGCCTAAACACCTCTAAGCTCGGCTCAGCTCATTTACAGCCCTATTTGAGGCTGAGGAGAGTTACCGATGGTGTAATTTTTGAGTCACAAAATGCTTACGTGGGAGGCCACCAAATCTTAGATGCAGTCCTAATTGCAAGTGAATGTTTGGATTCCAAAATAAGAGGCGGGACTCCAGAGATTGTGTGTAGGTTGGACATTGAGAAGGCTTATAATCATGCCAATTGGGACATCGTGAACTACATTAGATTTATTTCTACAATTCAACGGTTAAATTTTAGGTTTTGATGAATGGATTTTTGTAGCAGTTTTCAGTAGCTCTCGAGGGCTAAGACTGGGTGATCCCTCGTCTCTCTTTCCATTCATTATGGTGATGGAACTTTCGGTAGGAATGTAGGATGATGGATGGAAAAAACACTGTCAAAAGGAGGGCATCTTACTCTTAATAAGAGTACCATCTTGAACCTCCCAAGTCCCAACCTACTACCTCTTGTTGTTTTAGATTCCTTCTTTCATAGTAAGAGGATTGAGAAGCTGCAAAAGAATATTTTATGGAGGGTATGAGAGATGAATTCAAATGCCACCTGGTGAATTGGGAGATGTGGTGCAAACCACTTCGAATGGTAGGATTGGGCATTCGGACATTCAGATTAATTAATAAAGATTTTTTTGGGGAAGTGATTGTGGAGATATGGGTTGGAGGGATAGATTGTGGACAGGTCCATTTTGAGTAGTGAGTTCTAGAATGGTGATTTCGTCAAGATGGACCGATCCAACATCCTGGGAATTGCAAAAATTCGTTTCTTTTACCTATTTGGACTCTCCAAAAAGCCAAAACTCGTGGGGCAAGTTGGTTTCCTTTGAAAGAGACTATTTATGTGAACCCTAATCAGACTTTAGGGAGAATGATTGACTTGAATTGTGCCTACACAAGAGAAAGAGCAAGTGAGAGAGATTGAAAGAAAATTCTCCATTGTAATCATTCATTTTTTATAGTGAATTTTGTTCGGTGTGCTCTGTGGACGTAGCCCTAAGTTTTGGGTGAACTACGTAAATCTTGTGTTCTTGCAATTGTTTTTCTTTTGATTGCTTTTGCGTGTTTAACTCCTCTGACATCATTGTTTTTGGGTTTCCGCCACAACACGAGGCAACCTTGCAATCTCCACAAAAGATTTCATACTATAGTACATAAAGAATCTTAAGGCTTGTGCGGTTAAGGAAAGTGAACTTCATTAGGCTCGTTGAGACCTTGACATATTTATTTACATAGTTGAGTAGTCAAGTCAGTGGGTAAGCTCTAACATATTGATTTTAATAAGAAATTTGGCCATTTTAGAGCTAACTAGTTAAAAAGAAGAAAAAAGAAAAAGGCAAAGAGGAGTGTAGATTGGGTGCGGATGAGAGTCATCCACAAGATTTTGCCAAGAAGATTGTATAAAGAGGAGAGTCAGATTGTGAAGATGATCCTTAAGTCATCAGCAAAGGTTAATAGGATTAATCGCTAAGATACACTAAAGGTACTGAGAGGACAGAAAGATGCAAAGCTGTACTTATATATTCATTTTGAAGAAGAGGTTCGTGGGTCATTCTAATTGATGGGATTAGATGAATGTCATTGGTACTTGAAGTTAATTCATAGCAGGAGGGGATTTAGTATGACTTGGAAGCAAAGACAGATGTATAAAGGAGATAATATATATATATACACATAATAAATATTTGTATATGCAAGGACAGTTTGATGTAATGGAAACTTTGACTTTGGCAAAAGCTTTAGGACTATTAAATAAAAGCCTGTTGTTTCATTACTTTAGTAAAAAGAGGCTACAAAGGTTATGTAAGGAAAGTTTGTGCGGGTAGACTTCATCCGCACAACAATGCGGGTAGATCTCAGCCGCACGCAAATTATAAATATGCAAGGATTAAAGTAGGGTCCAGAAGACCATTATTTGGATATATAATAATATATATATAAGGAATTTATAATGCTTGAGGGACGAGGAAATGGGGCACTCTCCCTTGCGGGTGTATCTTAAGAATCTTTAAATATGATGTTTCGAAGGAGGGAATAATCATATACAGAAACTCTTGGTGCATCTCAAGACGGTAGTGACACATTGAGACAACGATTATGCGGTTAAAGCAAAAGAGCATTTTGAAGAATACCTTGACCAAACAATCACATAGATTGAAGGACAAGGTGTAATACAAAATGTCACTTATGCCAAAACTTATAACCTGGTGTCCTATACTGTAGTATTGGTCTAGAAAGCGTTGAACTAAGTTCTGCTGCTAAAACAGGAGAAAGCCAGTCGCGAGGCTATCACCAAGGGTTAGCAGATAGAACAGGTTAGAGAACACGATCTAGGTCCGGAACACGATCTAGGTCCGGAAGCTATGTCTACTTGTGCACAGTAATATAGCTTAGGCAATTATGGTGTCGCATTGAGACATGAGGTGTCATAAATCCAAACGGGAGAATTGGTTGGTTGTGGAATGGAGGATTGAGAGAGAGAGGTTCGTTAGATTACACGGCATAGGAACGCGACTACTGGATGTGCGGATCCAGCATCCGCGTGCCATAGACGCCCCTCGCGGATACAGATGGTCTGCGACCCTCTGATGGTATATTTGTAATTTGACTGAAATGGTTGCAGGCAGTGGATGACAACTGTCACATACCTGAGCCGCGAGCCCTATAAATACCCCCAAGGGTCACGCATGGGAGGACACATCAAGAAGGCCCCACTTCCACTTCGCCTCATTTTTGCTCTCTCTCTCTCTCTCTTCCCCATTCATCCCTTTCAGCTTATTCTCTCTCTCTTTGTGTGTTCGATTATTTCATTCAGTTCAGTTCCAGTCAAAGCCCAGGTAATTTCTCAAGCTTCTGAACCCTTACATTCACATTTTGGTGACTTCATTGGGGAGAAATACCTTCTGCTATGGCTGGTCTACGTCGAGTCAAGTGTACAGCAACTCTGGCTGAGTTGCTATCACCAGCTCCTCGGAATAGGGCTCCACCACTTGTGCAGTCTGATCCTATTCCTCCATCGCCTGTGCAGTCAAATCCTGTCCCTCCATCGCCTATGCAGTCGAATCCTATCCCTCCACCTCCTGTGCATCCGAATCCACGACAACGACGTCAAAGGCAATTGCAGCGTGAGAGGAGGACGACTGTTCCGTCAACACATTCTGATGAATACATGTCTCCTTTGCTTAGTCTTCAAGAAACACAAAAAGAGATATTGACATATCTCAAGATCCAGAATTCTTCCCCCACGGCACCTACAGTACCAACACCGGTGGCGCCAGCGCCAGCTCAAGCTATGCTTTTTGACGATATCCTGGCAGTTAATGATGATCCAGAAATCACTGTGGTTGATGCAGATGGGTCAGCTCCCTCACCAAAAAGTCTCAAAAATTTTCCACCATCAAGCCAGAATATACCAAACTCTTCTTTTGTAACAATTGAGCAGCTTCAGACCTTGCTCAACACGAAAAGGGATTCTACCTTGGAAATCGAGGCTCCACCGCCCTATCATTCTAGTATACTGGCCCTCCCTTATCCAGATGGATACACCTCACCAAAATTCAAACAATTCAATGGTAGAGAAGTCAATGCTCGTGAACATATTTCTTGATTTGTTGATGCCCTTGGTGCCATTCAGAAAATGATTTTTTGAAACTTTGAGAATTTTCTAAATCTATAACAGTAAGAGCTTATAAATGTTATATGAGGTTACCACCAGGCGCAATTCACTCTTGGGCTGACATGGTTTCCAAGTTCTATAGTAAATTTTTCAATACAGAGGAGCGTGTTACTATGTTATCTCTCACACGGCAAAAACAGGGACTTGGTGAAGAGATTGCTGTTTATGTGAGAGATTCAGAGAAACATCTTTGGAATGTTTATGTGATTGTTTGGTCGAGGTATTCTTCAAAATGCTCTTTTGCTTTAATCGCATAATCACTGTCTCAATGTGTCGCTACCGTCCTGAGATGCACCAAGAGTTTCTGTATATGATTATTCCCTCCTTCGAAACATCATATTTAAAGATTCTTACGATACACCCACAAGGGAGAGTGCCCCATTTCCTCATCCCTCAAGCATTATAAATTTCTTATATATATATATATATATATAAATATTATATCCAAGTATTTTGTAATGGTCTTCTGGACCCCACTTTAATCCTTGCATATTTATAATTTGCGTGCGGATGAGGTCTACCCGCACCATTGTGCGGATGGAGTCTACCTGCACTAATTTTCCTTACATAACCTTTGTAGCCTCTTTTTACTAAAGTAATGAAACAACAGCCTTTTATTTAATAGTCTTAAAGCTTTTGCCAAAGTTAAAGTTTCCATCACATCAAACTGTCCTTGCCTATACAAATATCTGTTATTTATATATATATATATATATATATATATTATCTCCTTTATACACCTGTCTTTGCTTCGAAGTCATACTAAATCCCCTCCTGCTATCAATTAACTTCAAGTACCAATGACATCATCTGGTCCCATCTATTGTAATGATCCGCGAACCTTTTTTTCAAAATGAATATACAAGTGCAGCTTTGCATCTTTCTGTCCTCTCAGTACCTTTAGTGTATCTCAGCTATTGATCTTAATAACCTTTGCTAATGACTTGAGGATCATCTTCACAATCCGACTCTCCTCTTTATACAATCTTCTTGGCACTATCTTGTGGATGACTCTCATCCGCACCCAATCTACAAGGAGAACCTTTAGAGAAGAAGGTCGCTGAGGTAGATAACTCCGACGCCTGTGAAGAAAAGAACAAGTACACTCAAAGCTCGAGAAAATCTACTTTTTTTTTTTTGGAATTGAAACAATATAATGAAATTCGAAAGTTAACTAGCCAGAAAGCAAGTAAATTAATCCATTCATTGTGATCAAACAAGATGAATACACAGATCTTTACATGCCTCGATCAGTGTCTTTAAGGCGCGCCTAGGCTTGAGGCACAGGTCTTGCACCTGTTGTCATCATAGGCGCACCAATGTTTACTAGGCGAGCGCCTTGGTTTCGCCTCGTCCTATTTGTCAGGCGCACCTCAATGTTTTTTTTTTCTTTTTCAAATGATTATTCTATTTCTTAAGCCAAAAATGGTACCTTTGGCTACTTAATTACCAAATAAGAAAGCCCAAGAGTTAAAGTGTCAACCAAACATAGAAAGAGTGAGATTGTGAGACCAACGACGAAGCCCTTATTGCAGAGACGAATGACGAAGTCATGCTAGTTCTTTCTTCTTCTTCTCTCTCTTCTCCTCTACTCTCTCTTCTCATCTTTGTTTACTTCTCTCTCTTCATGTAGTTCTCTTCTCTGTCCTTTTTTTTTTCCGGGCTCTATTTTTTCTCCTTTTTCTTCTCAACACTTTCTCTCTTCTCATCTACTTCTTTTGTCTCTGCGATTTTTTTTTTGTTTTTTCCTTTTCTTTTCTTGTTAACAGTTTTTTTTTGGTTAATAGATTTATTTCTTTTTGTGCTCTGTTTTGCCTTTCAAAAAAAAAAAAATTATGTTTTGCCTTTCAAGAAAACAAATTTGTGCTTTGATTTATGGTTCTTGAATGCTTTTATGGTTGATGGAAAGACCTTTATTATATTTGATATTAATTTTTATAGTATTGATACGACTTATGAGATATGAATGCTTTTATGGTAGTTTAAAATTTCAATTGTGCGCCTCACTTCTCTTAGGCAAGTGCCTTGCCGTGCGCCTTGTGCCAAGGCTCCAAAGGACCTCTAGTGCCTTGAGCCTTTAATAATACTGGCCTCGGTTTCCTACCTTGGAAGAATGGGAATGGAATCATTCCACTGTTCTAAACATTATCAAAGCTCAGGCAGTCAGTATTTTGTACCACTGCTTAGGAATAATTTCTTCTTATTTTTCCTGTTTTTATCCTTTTTGAGAAACTTGAATTCTGTGTTATTGCATAGGATAACACAACTTTTAATGTGTTTAATGTAAATTCTTTCAATCAAAAACATTTTTGAAATAGTACGTATTTAGTCTGACAGCTTTCTGATAACAGTTAATCCAACAAAAAGTAATCATTGTAAAACCTGCCATGTAATTTTTGTGCTTTTGTTTGATCGGCATATAAAAATTGCCTTTATATATTGAAATTTATCTTTTATGCCTTTTCAAATTGTGAGCTTTTGTATGTGCAGGCTACCGTTTTGGGGAAATACTTGATGGTCGGTATGAAGTTGTTGCTGCTCATGGGAAAGGTGTCTTTTCGACAGTAGTCCGCTCAAAGGATCTCAAGGCTGGAGCTGGTCATCCAGAAGAAGTGGCAATAAAAATCATACGTAATAATGAAACAATGTAGGTAACTACATGGTTCTCTTTCTTTGCCCCCCACTCTTAACTGGTTCTCTTTCTTTGTTTCTTCAGATGAAGTTCTTTTTTGTCCTTAAAATAGCATGTATTAAATATAATTTTTCTAAAAACAGCTCTCTCCCGCTATCCCTCTCTCTTTATTTTATTTATTTATTATTTTTTTTTTCTGGGTTTCATGTGAGATAGGCATAAGGCTGGTTTGGAAGAGCTGGTCATATTGAAGAAGTTGGTTGGTGCAGACCCAGAGAACAGGCGCCATTGTGTTCGTTTCCTTTCAAGTTTTAAGTACCGGAATCATCTTTGTTTAGTTTTTGAATCTCTTCAAATGAATCTGCGAGAGGTTTTGAAGAAGTTTGGCCGCAATATTGGACTTAAACTAACTGCTGTTAGAGCATATGCAAAGCAACTATTTATTGCGCTTAAGCATCTCAGAAATTGTGGTGTGCTTCATTGTGATATAAAGCCAGATAACATGCTGGTAAATTTTGACTGTTATTCTATGATCAACTTTCTTCTTCTTTTCTTTCTTTCTTTCCTTTACTTTCCCTCTCATTTTTTGGGATGAGTAAAAATGCTCATTCTATGCGTGTTTTAAATAAGACAATTAGAAAAGGATTTTAATTATTCAAAGTTTAAAATAGCAAAAGTAAATTGAAATTAATTTCTTACAACAAAGCATGGTATTAGAACAAAATCCACAACATATAAATACCCATAAAAATCTGTATATGTGTGTGTGTGTGATTTTAGAGAAGAGAATTTGTATATAGTAAATATGTGATTAATTATCATAAAACATGTTCATAAAAATAAGAATGTGGATGAGCATACTTAGTAAAATAAAAGGTGTATCATAAATATGTGATTTATTACTCATTAAAAAAATGTATATAAACTAATTAGTATATATTAAATTCATTAAAAATGTTCATAAAAAATGAAAATACTATTGACATTTATATAGTAGTATCAATAAGTATAGACATCTCACCATCCATTCATTCTACTCAGGTAAATGAAGTGAAAAATGTGCTGAAGCTTTGTGATTTTGGCAACGCCATGTTTGCTGGTAAAAATGAAATTACACCATACCTTGTGAGCCGCTTTTATCGCGCCCCTGAGATAAGTAAGCATGAACTTCAAGCTACTCTCTTGGTATTCTATCTAATGATGGAAAAGATCTTTTTTATTAGTTATTTGATATATTTCGGTTCTTGATGTTCAGAGAGTGGTGTATTTTGCCGGGGCTGAACCATTTAGTAATTTTTAATCCTTTCCTATTTGCAGTTTTGGGCTTGACATATGATCATCCAATGGATATTTGGTCGGTTGGTTGCTGTTTGTTTGAGCTTTATACTGGGAAAGTTCTTTTTCCAGGTTCTACCAACAATGACATGCTTCGTCTTCATATGGAACTAAAAGGTCCATTTCCTAAAAAGATGCTTCGAAAGGTTAGAATTGGATTTACTTATGCAGAGCTGTAGACCAATTTTCTTCTTCTAACGCTTGAACTTGAATTAATACTATTGTTCATCTTAGTGGGGATTCTTGGCAGGGTAACTAAAGTCTTTTTGGCTTCAGTTCCTAATTTCCATGATTTTGTATTTATAGTGGAATGAAACTGATTTTACTTCCTTCCGAATCGCCCAGGGAGCTTTTACAGATCATCATTTTGACCAGGATTTGAATTTTCTTTCCACAGAGGAGGATCCTGTTACAAAGAAGGTAAACATTAATTGTGAATAAATATTGACTTAAATAATTATATCTAAATGTAACTCTAGTTGTTTTAGATGGGAGTTCATGTTCCTCTTTTATTTTTACATTGTACTATTAATTTTGTCATTACAGACTATGAAGAGGTTGATTCTCAATATCAAGCCAAAAGATATTGGGACAGTAGTTAGGAGCTCTCCTGGCGAGGATCTGAAGATGTTAGCCAATTTCAAAGACCTTCTGGAAAAAGTTTTTGTGTTGGATCCAGAAAAGAGGATAACAGTATTGCAAGCATTGCATCATCCCTTCATCACTGGCAAGTGATCAATGATGCTGATTTCTGACTCCAGAAAAGCTGCTGCACTACATATTTTTACATTACGATCTAAATTTATATTCAGATCTCTAATCATTGGGAATTTATCTGTCTTTATCTTCTCTGTGCTGGCTTGAGAGCTTTGGACACAGTTTTGGGCATGGTAGAAGTTGCAAGAGAGGATGTTTGTTTTGCAGACTTCTTACCTGGCAGTTCTTTCGGTGGAATGTGTTCTGTTTCTATTGTAAGACAACTTGCCAAAGGCGTTTTCTTCTCTTGTACTCATTCTTGGTGGTGACTACTATGAATTTTTTTTACATATAATTTTCATTTTCTGTCCTCAAACTAAATTTGTAATTTAGGCTTGGGTTCATGCAACTGTATCTTTAGGGCTTTCTGTGCACCAGAAAAAGTAATAAAGAGAGCAATATGATTGTTTATGTGTTGTTCAAAACAATTATATTGTTTTGAGACTTCTTTTTCTACAGTAGCAGGGGATTTCTCTTTTCCTTTTTTTTTGTCCTTCCTCTTCCCTCTGTTTTGTCCCATATAGTTAGTTGTTTGCTGCGCTGTCATAAATTGTTTCTTGTTTATGAGATATTAAATTTCTATTCTTTCTCAGGCATTGTAATACTATAGACTACAATTCTTTTGCAGTCTTATTAATCTTCTTGACTGTATTTTATTTATTTTTTCCCCTTGAATTGCTTGGGTCCTGGAGATTCTAATTCTATTTTTCATTCAGGATATCCATCAGTCATATGAGGCAACCGTTCAGTGCTCTAGATGCATAAAAGGCACTCTGGAGAAGGTACCTTGGTTTGTTTATTAGGAGCTTATTGTCACCTTTGAAATTAAATGGCATGATCTCTATTTCTTAAGTTTTTTCTTCTCCTCTAAGCTTTCTTACTGGTTATGATTGGAAATTTATATGGGTTAGTTCAAGTGGCATTCTTGTTTGGGATGAATATTTTTCTGAATTACACTTCAGTTTGTGTCTGCATGTTTGTATGACACATGTTGAGTTAGTGCTCCATCTTTGGTTCTTCATAGTAGTTTATAAGTATGAAAAAGGAAAAGCTAGACTGTGCATGCTGTTTCTTTTGCTTAAGTATTAGTACTACTGTATGTATGGTAATTTATGTCTGTGTGTAACACATGTTGAATTAGTGCTCCACTGTTGGTACTACATAGTATTTTTGAAGTATGAAAAAGGAAAAGCTAGCCTGTGTATGCAGATTCTTTTGCTCTAGTGTTAGTACTATTGTCTTCTCAAAAAAAAAAAAAAGTGTTCGTACTATCGTATGTATGGTGTTTTACTGTGTGTATGGCCTTTTATTGTGTGTATGGTACTTTTGACCATGTTAATAGGCATGAATGTTGGACATAACAGGATGTACATAGTGACATTATGTCTAGATATATAAATATATGTATATATTTATTCCTTTGTGGTTAGGTTGCTGCTTCAGCAAGAGAATTGTCTGAGTGCTTATTAAGTTGTTTGTTAGTGTGTCTTCAAAATTATACATATTCTAATGAATTTGCATTACATCTGATCCATGGTTTGGTCATTCTGGACGAATTTGCAGTGGAGGTGTATGGCTGCAGCTTTGAAGGCGAAATTATTCAGTGAGTAATCCTGTTTGATCATCCTATTATTTATCTCGCAGAGCTAGTGCATGTCATTTAACAGAGAAACTCAATGATATGATTCTACTTTTTTTTAGGGTACAACTCCCTGTGCTTATGCGATTCTGGTAAGTATCCATAATTTTAATTTATTGTCCTTTATGGTATTATTTATCATAAAATATTACCCTTTATGGTATCATTTAGGTTCCTGGTGTTTCTTTTAGTTTTCAAGTAATCTTTTATCTTTTGCAATTTTACTCCTTTCTAGAGATTCTTGCAAGAATCATTGATGGCGTGCTTTTGGGTTATGGAGGTTCTTATGCATGTGGTTTGCTGTATCTTTTACTTTTGAGAAAAGTGATGAAAATAAAGAATGGTGGTAAAATTACTTTAGGAAGCTGATAAATAAAATTATTACAAAATATTTTATTTACTCTAAAGCTTAGGGCGATTGAAGAATTTGTATATATATATTTTGCAAGTACAGGGTTGTGCGAGGTAAAAAATGCATTGAGCATGATGAAAACATGTTAGGCTTTATGACTAGATTCATGTTTAGGCTTGGAAGTGTTTAGGGGTGATAATTGCTTGTCTTGTCTAACAAAATTATTCAACAAGACAATGATGAATAAGAAAATCTTTGGTGAGTGGTATAGAACTATTGTAGTACCTATATATTAAAATAAATTGGATATTTTAAATTGTACAAATTTTCGTTGATACTACGAAAGTTTGGAGAGAGTTATTGTATGCCTAAGATGGGGAATCACATTGTTGGAGTGTAAGGTTTCTTTTTGGGTAACTGTGGAATGTTGAGAGGCAATTATGTCATTTTCTTTATAAAAATTTTCCGTTTACCCAGGGAAAAAAAATTATGTCATTTTCTTTTCCTACAAGGGTGCAAAGTGGGATACTAGCAGACTATTGTTTTTGAGATTTGGAAATATCTTCCCTAGAGCTTGGTTTTAGAGAAGAAGGGAGTTACAAATAGATATGTTGATGTGCTAGCAATTGTATTTGAAACATTTGTGATCACAATAGGAACAACTACTGAAGTAACAAAGTGAATTTGCAATTATTGTACGGCTTACATCAAGTATTGACATTCTTTTTACCTTATCCGTTGAACTTATAGAGAACATTTAGGATGACATTCCATGGTGTATGCTTTTTGCATATAACGTAACATACACCAAACTATCTTAGTTGTTTTTTTTTGTATTCATCTTCCAATTAGTTTTGCTTCCATGATGGGTGTCTTGTTTTGGTCACTCTTGTTGGCAAGGGATGGGATGCCACTTAACAGGAGGACTGGTGAATTAATAACCAGAATTAGGTTTGGGGACAAGGTTGGAAACTTGCAATTCAATTCCCAACTTTTTTGCTTAATATACTTAATTTTTTTAATCAACATTTTCCTTTATTCCATGCATCTTTCTTGTTTCTTGTAGTCATAAATGCCAATTGGATTTATTATTTTGAAATTTAATTGTGCTTGGGCTTCCATGCTTACTATCCTTCTTTCTATCCTGACCCAGGACCATTGTGATGTATGGTCCACTATAAATTGTAATATAGAACACGATTCTGAAGTAATACTTGTTAGTCTTTCTACAATTGCTGCTAAAGAAGTAATATAATTATAATAGCTAAAGCGCGTTGCTATTTAGCATTATCAATGGATTTGTTAATATTTTAGTAGTGTTTGGATCTGTGTTACCTGGACTTGTCGCCACCGGTCATAGTGTCCGTGTCGACACGACACGGGATATGGGTTGGACTCTTCGTTTCTCCACCGGACACGGCTGATGATTAAAACACACAAAAAGATGTGTGGGTTGATGCTTGTGAATGATTAGAAAATTTTTCCATGGTTTGTTTGTTAAAACGGCTGCCAATGACGCTGGGAGGAAGCTTTCTAGGTCAAAAAATGGTGGACTGGATCGAACCAGCAGCGTTGTTGCAAAGAAAGGTTGGAGATGATGGTGTTACACGTGCTTTATTTCTGCAATTTTATGCCTAATGAAGTGTGATTTCACGCAATTTATTAATGGCTTGTATTTAATGGCCCAGTTGATGCCACCTGTCTTGGAATGTTAAGGGATCAAACTTTTGACCTTTTGAAAATGTTTAATGCTTTACAGCAGTATTGTACCTTCACCTTTAGTAATAGTATATATCTTACCATACAGAGCAAATGAGACAAAAATACAGTAAAAATGGTTTCGTTCTTCCTCATTGACTTGGCAAATGAGACAATTTACAATAATAAAATAAATTTTCCTCTCAAAACTATAGCAAACATATTTACTTATTAAAAAACTGATGTATCATCCATAAAAACACATACAATTCTTTTTTTTCTTAGTCGTGTCCAAGTACCCGTGTCTAAATATTGGACACTTTTTAGCCGAGTCCCTGTGTCCTTTAAATTGATAAATTGACGAATCCGACTCCTAGACACATACCTGTGTCCGACACTTGTACCTGAGTTCGGATAACATAGATTCCTTCTACTAAAGAAGGGTCTATAACTTCTATTCAAGTAGTTTATGTACCTGCAAACGATTTGACCGACCCGGCTCCCGCTACGACATTTGCACATTTAGATGCCACTACGTACTATCACGGGGATTAGCTGCCAAAGGCATCTATCCAACAGTAAATCCTGTAGATTCAACGTCAACTATACTCCAGCCTCGGATCGATGGTGAGGAACGTTATGAAATTGCGCAAAGAGTTGAGCAAACTTTGCAACGTTTCCAAGAACTTTAGGACATTATAGCTATCCTTGGGTTGGACGAATTATCCGAAGAGAATTGTTTAACCGTAGCAAGAGCACGAAAAATTGAGCGTTTCTTATCACAATTTTTTTCGTAGTAGAAGTATTTCCGGGGGAAATATGTTGGTCTAGCAGAAAGAATTAGAGGGTTTCAATTGATCCTATGAAACAGTTCGTATCATTTTGATAATAATTAATTTGATCTGTTTTACCGAGAAGGTCTACAGTTTAAGTCCGTATAGCCTTGTAAAATAAAAAAAAATAAAAAAAAAAAAAAAAAATTGTTTCATTTTTTATTTGCTTATTAACAGTTTTTAATTGTCCGGTTAGTTCATCGAGATAAAGCATCCCTATAAGCTCACCCATGGGGGATTGTTTAGAGCAGAACATAAAACTGAAAGCAAAAACGCATTTCAATGGATCCAATCAATATATTTCCAATCTCGAATAAACAAACCACCAACTTTCTTCACTAATATTCGGAGGTGAATTACATATGATTTTTCCGCCTTTCCTGTCCACAATGAAAGAGTTATTGATACTACTCTTTTTGGTATACCCAATCCTAGTGAATTTTTGAAGTTAAAAGCAGGACATGAGCCCGGTAAAAAACTCCAATCTAACCTAACCCAAATCGAATCTAATAGTAATTCACATAGATCTAGGAAACTATATTTGTGCACAAGCTAAAGTTTGAAAAACAAATATTTTTTGTAAGTTCCATTGTAAACAATGCCAAATTGGCTTTTTCTTTTTCTTTGTATACCTTACCTAGCAAAGCAGAAAACAAGTAGTCTTCTCTTTCCATATTCAGTCAATATAAACTCCTCCGCTTGGATTCTAATAAAAAAAACTATATCAACACCAATATATTCAAAATCTTGAGATGAAAATTCCTAGACATTCTCCTCCATTTGACTATTTGCTCTATTCTAAATCCCTAAGAAAAAGAGAGGAAAAGACCTCTTGATTCTATTTCTTTTAGACTATTCATTCTATATAAATAGAACCAAAATGAATTTCAATTTATAATGATAATAAATAAAATTGTAAATTCTTTCTATAAAAAAAAAAAAAAAAGAATTCTATTTAGAATTCCTTTCTTTAGAAAGAATCCTAGATGAGGTGAAACCAAGAGAGTCTATCGTTGGCCTCTATGGTAGAATCAGTTGGGGGACTTGAGAGGTGGTGGTTTACCCTGCGGCGGATGTCAGCTGTTCAAGTCCACTTATCTCCAACTCGTGAACTTAGCCAATACAAAGCTATATGATAGCACCCAATTTTTTCGACTCGGCGTTTCGATTTATGATTTATCATTCATGGACGTTGATAAGGTCCTTCCATTTGTTTTATTTGTATAAGAGCAATATATATTTATACTAATACTAATTATATCGGGAAAAAAAATCGTGAAATAAGATCAATATATATTTGTATAAGAGTAATGAAAATGGGATTCCAGTCAATCAATCATGAAACGAGACATGTCCCGCAGTAAACAAACGAAACTAGAGAGTTTGACCAAAATGCATTTTTGTTTTGACTAAACAATTATGGATAACTTGACAATTTCAATCTGAATAAACTACTTCAGTATATTTTCCACATTCATGGGAGTGCATCTATGTTTCTGCTTTACGAATATGATATTTTTTGGGCATTTCTAATAATATCAAGTATTGTAAGTATTATTCCTATCTTGGGCCTTGATTAGCAGGGACCACATTAGGTAATGACCCTTATGAATCATGACACTATATTTATTGTTTTTTTAGAATCTTGAAAGTGTAAAGGGTAGTACTCTCGTACTCTCTCCTGAATAGCGAGCATACCTCCAGTCCTGGCTCTAGCTCTTGCTTCATAGTTCTTAGAACTGGACTAACTTAAAGAAAAGAAACTTGAGAAACTGACATGCTTGCTTTCTTTGGATATACAGTGTTATATTTATACTCTAGGTATCATAGTAGTAGTACTGCTATTTTATTGTACTTCATTACTCCACATTGAAGCATCGCCTTCCAAATCCTCATGTACAATTGATCATCATGCAGGTGATGAATTTGATTGGTGACGTTAAGGGAAAAGTAGCAGTTATGGTGGATGACATGATTGACACGGCTGGTAAGTTTTATTCCACATTTTCAAACTCCCTTTGAACTTCAAAAAACCCACCTGAACTATAAAAGATTTGCAAATAAACGCCCTTCCGTCATTTAGTTGTTGTATAGTAATTAAATTACCTAACTGCCTTGTGTAATAAAAATTTGAGTAAAAATTGATCTTGAAATGAAAAGTTATCCAAAATTAAGTTGAAACCGTATGATGTGCTGTCAAAATAATTTGACCCATTTCGCCTTATTCAAGTCCCAAAAATAATCCCCCCATATATTTTTGTCAAGACTTGAAAAGTACATATTTGATCAAAATATAACATTAATATGTCATGTGAGGTACAAATGACATTTTTTGCAGAAAATCAATCGTAGGGGGTAATTTTCAGGTTTTTACAGAAGTATAGGGGTTCTTTGCCAAATTGATAATTTAGTTTGTTTCCCCCCTTCAATTAAGTTCAATATGTTGCAAAAATATGGTGAAGTTGTGAACTACAGATTTCCTTAGTAGTTTAATGTCAAAGGCAGATTTTAGTACAAAGAAGAATGAAGTGTATAAAACTGATTTTTTTTTTTTTTAAAGTAAAATTGATTATTATTCTGTTTAACTATATTTGTTTATAAGTAGACTAAGGAAAAGAGTGGTCTGGAGTTTTAGTGAATTGCTCTTTGATCTCAAACAGCAGGCAGCCAAAATGTGATTCAGGATTTATAATTTTGGACTGATTATGTACTCATCGACCAAACATTGCCTTAAAAGGGGGGAAAAAAGAAAAAGAAAATAAGAAGAAGATAATTTGTTCATTATTGACTTGTGTATAGCCTCTGCAAATTTTGGCCTGCACTAATAGGCTTGGAAGTAATTGTCTGATTGTGGCCCTTGGTAACACTTTTAGGCAGATTAACAAGCATTTTACGCCTAAATATGCATATAGCAGTCATTTATATATATATATATATATATATTTTCTATATTTAATAAGTTCAATTATGAAACCTCTTAGGGTTGCATGGAATTGGAGCTTTGGAATTGGAACTTGTGGAATTGGAGAAAAGCAGCTCACAAAATTGAACCAAAATTTTCTCCAATTCCAATTCCAAGGCTCCAATTCCATGCAGCCGAAGACAGCCTTAGATTATTATTCATCAGCATTTCTCCAGTAGCTATTCCTTTGCCTTGGTCTTTAATTTGTCTGACTTGGTCAACCATTTTTCTTACAGATCTTTTAAAGTTTTTTTTTTGAAAGGTATCTTTTAAAGTTTGTTGCCATGTTTTATGCGACAATTGAATTTATGGATTGCTAGTTCCTGAGCTTATTCAGTAACCTTTTGGGGCCACAAATATCATGTGTGCTATTTAGTTATATAGTTTTTGATGATTTTTCCCTACTCCTGCAAAATGTAACAAGTTAGTCCTTCCTGGTTTTGGATGAAAATTACTGATTGGCTGGTGGGTTCTAGGTACTATTGCCAAAGGAGCTGCTTTATTACATCAAGAGGGGGCCAGGGAAGTGTATGCATGCAGCACTCATGCTGTCTTTAGGTACCTAAATCATGTTTGGTGCATGGTTTTCTCTTTTATGCTTTTGTGGCAGATAGTGGATAATTGGTTTGTTAAACTGAAATTCCTACTATCAAAGCTGGAACTTATGAAAATTAGTTCATGAAGTTCTATGTTTGTGCCTCTTTGAGTCATTTTTTATAATTGTGGAGTTTGATTGCTTAATTATGTCGCAGAATTGTTGAAAATTACCTACTAGATAATTATGACTCAATTTGGTCCCCAACTTTTTTGGAAAAACTCGGACATATGTTGAAAAGATCTAGGAAAAAGTAGTAGTTTTGTTGATTAAATTCATTTAGTTGTTTGAACATTCTGAGGAATATATTAGACGCAAAACTTTTTTGGACCAATTCCTGTTCCTTTTTTATAAATCTTTTTTTTTTTTTTTTTTTTTTTTTGTTTTTTCCTAGTTGGGACTCACACACACTGCCTCCACTGAAGTTCAAACTCCTAACCTCCCTTTGGGAAGTAGGAGTCTAATACTGTTAGGCCACAGGCCTGTTGGTCTTTTTTATAAATCAATATGGGATTGATTGCTTTTTTGACCCTTGTTAAGAACTGTTAATTCGGAGTGGCGCAATTATTTATAAAATAAAAGAAAGCAAGTTAAAGTAGTGTGATACATATACGATGTCTGTAAAAAAAAGATTAGGTAAGAGAAAAAGAGACTGGACAAAATTAACATGGGATGAAGTAATACAAAATTAAATATATCGGGAGAAGTGGCTTGTAATAGAAAAGAATGGAAAAAGAGACTTCATGTGCCGACTCCTTTCATCTTGGATGAAGGCAAGAATGATGATGATAAGCTAAGAACTATAACAAGGTACTGTAATTTGTTGTATTGAAAAGCCAGTCACCCATACGGCCATACCTTTACTCAATAACTAATATTGGATTCAGCCCACTGTCTTAATGAAATATGAATATTTACGCATCTCTGCTGCTTAATTCATTTTTTTTTATTTTAAGTAATTCAAATTTTAATCAAGAAAGGTTTATGTCTTTGCCAATGTATTAATCTATTTGTTATATATCATGTTCTTTTTGGTCAAAATCTGTACTTTTAACTTTTTGCAGTCCTCCTGCAATAGAGAGGTTGTCGAGCGGTTTGTTTCAAGAGGTGATAATTACAAACACCATCCCGGTGTTGGAGCAGAACTATTTTCCCCAGCTGACAGTCTTATCTGTAGCAAACCTTCTGGGCGAAACCATATGGCAAGTTCATGATGACTGCTCTGTAAGTAATATTTTTCTGCAAAATTAGATTAATAAAATGATCAGAGTTCTATGGTTGTATCCCCTCCCCCAACCCCAGAGAGAGGGAGAGAGAGAGAGAGGGGGGGAGGGAAAGAGGGAGTGGGAACCTGGTCTTCCCGTTCATTTGCTCCCTCCAGTTGTAGAAGTATATTAATCTAAGTAGTACGGTATGAATATCTTGCTTTGTAAATGTATCACTGAAAATAGATTTGTCATGGTTGTTTTTTAACGGCAGGGTGGTTTTGAACCTTACTCAAGCTTGGGCATTGATTGATCAAATCTCCTCGCTAGTGCATCCTTTCCAGCTTCCCATAAAGGCATTGACTACCTTAGAAGAAGTATTGCAACCTCAAATTTTAACCTGGCGAGGAAACCTCAGCCTCTTTTTTCTTTTGTTTACAGAAATCCGTTGACAAACTTGATCCGAGTGTAGATATTAGTCTGCAAATCTGTCGACTCAACTATGTTACATTAGCCATGATGTTTTTTTTGGTCTTCCAATGACCTAGTGATAAATGCCCAAGTTTTACAATTTTATATTTTATTTATTTGTTAAGCTGATTAGGATACTTTTAGTTGGCATATGTGTGCATTTTTTTGCTTGTATTGTGCACAAGTTCTATGAGTAAATGGTGTTACAGAGGCGAATATTATGTAGGAATGCTTAATAGAGTGGCGCAAGTTGATCAAAATGAATTCTGTTCATTAATCTGCTCTTCTATTTTCTTTTCCTTCTTCGTTTTAGTCTTTTTTGGGTTTTCAAAGCATTCTTCAATTATGTAAGAGGCAAATTCTGCATTTTTCTGTGACGACCAGAGGCTTCAAAGTATCTAAAATCTTTCATATAGAAACCAACTTTATTATTGATTCACAAGATCAAATTTTGTTTTAGTAATGGTGAGTGAGGCAGGTCACCAGTCTAAACAGAGTATTCGAGAGAGAAGAGAGGTGCTGCAAATGTTGATTTTAGAGAGGCTTTGGAATTTATAGATAGGTTTATTCGATCTGCTCTCTCTCTCTCTCTCTCTCTCTACTTTCTCCTACCTACTACTTCCTTTAGTTTCAGATTTTGGCAATTTTTCTTTTTATTATAAGAAAAAAAAAGGGCTAAGGGGTTATTCAAGCTGGACTAATGAAGGTCTTGTTGGATTATGTTTGAGTATCCTATAGGGGAAATTTGAACTGTCGATATTCTCCTTTGAAAGGAAATAAGATAACCTTAAATCATATAAGGTGGTGGCTTTTTGTTGTTTTTGAATTACAATATTTTCTTATTCTATTTAAAAAATCAAATGAAGTGGAAGTTTACCAAAATCAAATGCAGGTATCATTATTCATTTATGATGGTTAAATGTTATAAAAACTGTAAATAGAGATATACGTTTTCCTATAACAAACACAAACTCCACTGTGTTTTTCGGTAAAAGACGAAACACATGTAACTTTATTGGGCTGGAGGTACTTGGATTTTAGGGTGGATCCACCTTTAATTGAGTTAAAGTTCGAATCCTACGTGGCCCATTAGTTTTACCGCACCCAGAAATGACGTAAAGGCCCAGGCCCATCATGTAAACACAATCAATAATCTTTTTGTAATTCAACACGTCTCATTCTCTCCCCTCTCTAGGTTTCCTGCGCGCAAGCCCTTGGTGAAGATTGGCCGCCGATAACACACACTCTCTCTCTCTCTCTCTCTCTCTCTCTAGATTCC
>JAOTQH010000038.1:1061421-1075749 GCA_025631255.1 Cornus kousa
ATCTTTATACATGAAAAAGGTTTAGTGACATAATAGGTACCTTTATTGAGTTATTTTTTTTTCCAACATTCAATCTTCACTCATTAAAACACTCTTCACGACTTCATAGGTAACTCGAATTAGTTAAACTCAAAACTCTCATTTTCTTTCAAAGGTTCAATATTTATACACGAAAATAGTTTAGTGACATGATAGGTACCATAATTGAGTAATTTTCATTCAAAGATTCAATCTTTACCCATTAAAATACTATTCGCGACATAAAATGTAACTCGAATAAGTTTAACTCAAAACTGTCATTTTCGTTAAAAGATTCAATATTTTTACATTAGAAAGGTTTAGTGAGAAGTTAGGTACCTCTATTGAGTTAGTTTCACTCATAGATTCAATCTTTACTCATTAAAAAACTCTTCGAAATGTCAAAGGGATCTCGAATAAGTTTAACTCAAAACTCTCATTTTCTTTCAAAGATATAATTATTATATCTTAAAATAGTCTAGTGACATAATAGGTACCTTGATTGAGGTATTTCCATTCAAAGATTTGAACTTTACTCATTAAAACACACTTCTGGACAACAAAGGTAACTCGAATAAGTTTAACTCAAAACTCCTATTTTCATTCAAAGATTCGATCTTTATCTATTAAAAAGGTTTAGTGACATGATAGGTACCTTTATTGAGTTATTTTCATTCAAAGATTCAATCTTTACACATTAAAACACTCTTCGTGACGTCAAAGGGATCTCGAATAAGTTTAACTCAAAACTCTCATTTTCTTTCAAGGATTTAATCGAAATTACATAAAAATGGTCTTGTTACATAATGGGTACCTTGATTGAGGTATGGGTCTTATGTTTAATTAGTGGGTGATACCATGTCATCGGTACCTCCTGGCGCATTAAAGTTTTTCTCTGATAAACAGAGTGTCTATCTCAATGATTGCCACATTATTGGGTAACAGAAACATTTTCCGTCCTAAAATTACCAATGAACCAGCATAGTTGTCTGATTCTCCTTTTATTGAGTCAAAATTTTCTCATCATATCCAACTTTTCTGTTGTATTACTTAAATTTGTTACTTATGTACATAAAACATGAAGAAGTGTTTACAGAATGTCACAAGTGTATGAATATCCATTTCATTTTCTTTCTTCTTTCTTGGTTGGTTTCTGAATTAATGGTGGCCAAAATTGGGTTATTCAGCCACAGTTTCTCTGATTGGAGCAAGGAAAGGCTGCTTTCCAGAGAAGGGTACTCAGAGCTTGGTCTAGGCAGCTCAGAAGGTGACAATGAAAGCATAAAATGCAGTTGCTGTCATTCAATGAGCAACTCCATTACCAGTTATTTGAATAATTTGCAGGACGCTGCTGAGAAGTTCTTTGCAATGGGTCGATCAGATCCTTGAAAAATAATTTCCGCAGCCAAGATGGGACTGTCACTAGCACTTGTGTCAGTGATCATATTTTTCAAGGATGCACTCGGGAGTGCTAGCCAGTACTCTGTTTGGGCAATTATTACTGTTGTTATGGTTTTCGAATTCAGTGTAGGTACTAGTTTTTGTTATGCTTATATTCCCTTCAATTGAAATCAAATTGATTTGTCTAGTGAATATAGTATAGTCCATTCTATTTCCGTTGAATTATGCTATTATCATGATCATCGTCATAGACACCAAAATTATAGATCGACTTAACTCTTTGAGTTCTATACTCATTGGTTACTTAGTAGGAGTGATTAGCATTTTTCATTCTATCATGTAGGAGCTATCCTTAACAAAGGGTTTAATCGTACATTGGGTACATTATGCGCTGGTGGGTTCGCTATGGGACTTGCAGAGCTATTTATGATGTTTGGAGGAGTGTTAGAAGTTTATATCATAATCAGCATATTTGTTACAGGTCAGCCTTTTAGCAGTTAACATTTGTAATTCCATGCACATATTTATATTGTTCCATTTTCCATTTAGTTATGATATTTTGTTATGTTGTTTTTGTGGTGTTTTTAGGATTTTGTGCTAGTTATGCCAAACAGTACCCAACAATGAAGCTATATGAACATGGGTTTCGGATATTCGTGTTGAAATTTTGTTATGTTGTTTTTAGGGTTTTGTGCTAGTTATGCGAAACAGTACCCAACAATGAAGCTATATGAACATTGGTTTCGGATATTCGTGTTGATATTTTGATTTGTTGTTTTTATGGTGCTTTTAGGATTTTGTGCTAGTTATGCCAAACAGTACCCAACAATGAAGCTATATATGAACATGGGTTTCGGATATTTGTGTTGACATTTTGTGTTGTAATTGTGTCTGGGATTTCGTCTTCAACGTTTTTCCGAACGGCTATCTATCGGTTATCGATGGTCGGAGTTGGTGCTGCTGTTAGTTTGGTTATAAATACATGTATTTGCCCTATTTGGGCAGGTGAAGATCTGCACAAATTGGTGGTGAAAAACTTTAAGGGTGTTGCCACTTCTTTGGAAGGTTTGATATTATAACTTTGTTACACATACTAGAAAAACACAAATGTTTGAAAAATTGCCACTGTTTTTTTTGTTGTTATATGACATGTTTGGCTAATACATTGGTGGCTTTGTTTAGGCTGCGTAAACGAGTACCTTCAATGTGTTGAATATCGCAGTGTGTCTTCGACAATACTTACATACCAGGCTTCTGGTGACCCTGTGTACAATGGCTACAGAACAGCAGTGCAATCTTTAAGCAAAGAGGAATCCCTTGTATGCTTTGTTAAGAATTGTGTTATTTGTCTAACATAACAATTAGGTAGTATTAGCAGTAGTAGTTAATTTTGATCTATTTCTTGGTTTGGTAGTTGGACTTTGCAATGTGGGAACCACCTCATGGACCTTATAGAACATTTCATTATCCCTGGAAAAATTATGTCAAACTAGGCGGTGCATTGAGGCATTGTGCGTTCATGGTTATGGCAATGCATGGATGTGTACTATCTGAAATACAGGTAATAAATTGATATTCCTTCCCAATTTTACATTTTTCTTAGATATAGATATCAAGTATTTGATACTTCACTTTGTGGATGTGTCTATTTGGACTCATGTATTATTATAATAATTATTATTATTTTTAATCCCATTTTAATTACACAAAGTGGACAATGATAATTATTTGTTTTTGTCTGTGTCCTTTTCCCAACAACTTTCCACTTCCTTCAAATCTTAATCTCATGCTCATAATATGGTTCATATGTCAGATGGAAAGGGAAAGGAATTTTTAGTTCAATAAATGGAGTCGGTAAATCCTTTTTTTTCAACATCACATTTTTTTATCTTAATGTACTTTATTATTATTATTATTATTTTTATTTTTATTTTTTTATTTTTTTATCATTAATGTACTTATCTATTATCATGGATTATACATTATTTTAAGACACACGAATAGAAATTCCAGGATTTTGCCATTTTAACCCCCCATTCATCAAGATTCTGTCCAGACCATTTTTTGATACTTACATTGATCGAATGTAGTTATATGATGATTTGGTATTCACTTGACATTGAAACATTTATGCAATTAAGCCGTGTTTAATTATGGTTAACCTTCTCTTGAATTCATCAAGATATGGCATTGTGTTTTCCATCCATTTGTACCTATAGGCACCACCAGAAAAGAGACTGGTTTTTGGCAGTGAGCTTCGGATGGCAAGTACTAAAGGAGCTGAAGTGTTACGTGAGCTCGGAGACAAGCTCGAAAAGATGGAAAAATTAACCTCCAAAGACATTCTCCTAGAAGTGCATGAGGCAGCAGAAGAATTGCAAATGAAGATTGACCATAAATCATATCCTATAGTCAATCCAGAGAACCGGAGAGCTGAAAAACTTCCCGACGAAATTGAAGATCTTCAAAACTTTCTTGATGCGGATGACAATGAATACAGACCGTTACCGACTAACTCTATTAATGAAACAATCACTCACTTTGGAATTCCTCGTGTTCCAAGCATAGGAACTAATGGCAACCTCCCAAGATGGAATTCCTTGGAAAATATGCCGAAAAGAGAAACAGCATGGCCTTCAGGAATGCCATTTAATGGTGATCACATGTTTAATGAGCAGGAAGCAAGGACATATGAAAGTGCGAGCTCATTGTCATTGGCAACATTTGCTTCACTTTTGATTGGGTTTGTTGCAAGGCTTCAAAATGTTGTGGATGCATTTGAAGAGCTTAGTGAGGCTGCAAATTTCAAGGAACAGATGGTCACACTCACACCAGCAGGAAAAGAGGTGGGTGGGTTTGGGACAAGACTTCTTAGGTGCTTTTGGTTCAAGAATAATTGACATCTTGGTGATGACCGACTGTTGGGAGACAACACTGTCTCTGTCAATAGAAATATCTCTTTCTCACCTCTCCCCCACAAGAAAAACTTGCCTGCTGTCGGTGCAACTGACTGTTCATTTTCGCGCGTGCACGTATATTACACGAATGGTCCAGATGCTCCTGTATGTTGCACTATGCAACGGGAGCAGACAAGTTTTTCTCCTCCCTCACCCCCACCTAGAAACTTCTCTCTAGGTATCTCTTCCACCAACCTGTATGAGTGGATGAGTTGTATATATATTATATATCTTTTTTGTATAAAGTTTGTAATTTATGTGGGAAAAAAGAAAAGAAACCAAAAAAAAAGAAGACAGTTTAGCTTGTGCTTTTTTTAGATATACTTTAAATTTTAAATTATTTTCTTCTTAACTATATTATCCCTTATCCTTGGCAACTTTTGGAAGCGTCGGATAGAAAGTGCACAGGCCGGAGTGGTGGAATGGGCAGTGATGGTAGAAGGCGGCTGAAGTGGAGGAATGAAGGACCAAGAAAGAATACAAGACATTCTTGTCAATAATCTTGTCAATATATGAAAAATACTTGGATAAATTATTAAAATAACAAATTTATTTTTAAAAAATAAATTGACATTTTAAAATTGAGGTGTAAAAGCAACATTTATTTATTTATTTTTCTTTCTGAAATGGCTTTCTAAAACCTTTTGGAATTTGAAAGAATTTTTGGAGACTTTTATGAATGAGCGTCGAGATACAATTTATGGTGGACCCTACCATTAAATTGAGGCGGGGTTCATAGCTTTGGAAGATACCAACTAGTCGGATGTCAACAGCTTTAAAATTTCTCATTGAGTATGGTGAGATTCACAGCTCGAGTAGACATTAAAGTCTCCCATTTTATGTGAGCATCAAATGTGATTTCAGTGTGAGAGAGAACCAGCGGGTATGAGCGAGTGGGTTCTAGGGGGAGTGATTTATATATAAAGCATTGAGTCGAGTTGGAAAAGTGTTCATTTTACTTGCATTGTTGTGTATTAATATATGCGTGTCTATATATATATATATTCAGGTAAGTAAGGTAATATTGTGTATTAATATAAAATTTCTTGTCTTTGTATTTTAATCAAAAAAATTGATATTAAGAGTTTCAGCTTTGCTCAACTAAATTTGTCCTGATGATTGAAGTTATCGTTAAAATAACTTTAATCATTAGAATTTCTCAGGTTGATTATGAATTGGCATAGGGGCAAGGCTAAAGGGAAGCTTATTAGGTTCAGTTAGTGTCTGTTTTTTTTTACTGTTTAAAACAAATTTTCACTCTTTTTTTCAAACCTAAGTATGCGAGGATGAGTATAAAAGCTTGAGCGCGAAAACGATAAAATCTAAATCAAACGGTGAAAGCGGGAGCATAATAGCAGACACAAAATTATAAAAGAGGTAATTGAAAATATTTGCTAGAGTCTGAAGATTTATATACAAAACAATAACGTCCAATTTTTGGGAGAAGGTATGGGGGCGATTAGAAACTCGATTTTTAAAGCACAAACCCTAAGGATACAGCAATTGCTCTATTTATTGTCCACGATATAGATCAATGGACTATAAAATTATTTTGTGAAACAAATTTGAAAAGGTGTACATATGTGTATATATGTATATATATGGAGAGAGTTATTTTGTTCCGAAGGAGAGAGTTTTTTTGTTCTATGCAGTCCGGGCTTGGAAATAATACGGATCTTAGGGCTGGGCTTGGAATTAATATGGATCAGTGGGCTTCATTTGGACTAAAAACAGGCAGCCCAAATTGGAGACACAAATAAGGGGGAATTAAGGTGGTAAACATAGCACTTACAAAAGTGGACCCAAATCCCACTTTGTTTTTTATAATTATATTATTTAGCCTAGAGTACTACCAATTTTGGTACAAAGTAAATTCCAATTAAATAAAAATAACACAAAGGGACTAGAGAAAACAAAATCATGAACTAACATAATGTTCGATAAAGTGATTGCGTTTAGATAGTGGGGGAGCCAGGATTTGAAAATAAGGGGGATAAAGAAAAAATTCAAGCAGAGAATTTATTGGGAAAAAAAAAAAAATTTCAAACAAAGAAGATTAAAACACCAAAAACAATATCACATTATGCCAAACAACCTCTAGATCTTCTTTAATCTTTTAGTTCTAATTTGTTTGTAAGCTTGCTTTCTGGGCTGGATCATTTATCATTTATGTTTTATTATGAATTGGGCAATTTGGGCTAGGCTATGACTAATAGGAAATAGTAGTACTAATTATTATTATTATTTTGACCTAGGCTATTACCCAGGTTAGCCCACAAGGAGCTCCGCCTGTGTTTAGACTTTAAAATGTTTCTCGTGCTTTGAGTTCTTATCGTTGAGTCTTTTTTTTTTTTTTTTTTATCTAATAAATGAGTAAAAAAAAAAGTTTGTATTATTACTTCAAAATGTTATTGTTTGTTAAGTAGACTACAACATAAATTAAAAATCATATTATAAGATAAGATAAAAAATATGTGCTTTAGTGTTGGATGTTACAATATTACTTAGATGTCAATCATGGCATGCACAAATGATGTTCAAATATACTTTCCTCATTTTTAACATTCAATTACGCCATTTATATATATATATATATATATATATATATTAGCTATTTACTATTTTTTATATTTAGCAACGGGGGTGTGAATTTTTTGCAAAGAAAAAAAAAAAAAAAAAAAAGTGCAAACTCCCCCTCCCCCGAGGTTTCACCATGTGAACAAATTACATAATGTGGCATAAAAGTGAGAAAGTTAGTAACGGTAGTTTCAAAGTGATCAACTTGCCCCCTTCAAATTGACTGAAAAATGGACTCCGATCAAATTAAGCGGGGCAAGTTGATAACTTTTGAAACCACTATTACAAACTCGCTCATTTTTATACCATAAGGGGTATTGTGCTCGGAATGTGATACTTCAGGGGGAGGGGGGTTCATACTTTTGCCAATATATTTTTCAGTTCTATATTCCTAATATACTTTTGCCAAGCTGAACTGAATTAATCTTGTGGTGCTCAGCTAATTAGAGATCAAAAGGTTTTCTTTTGCATAAGTTGTTTCTTTCTGCTACACTTTACTTCATTTAGATGGAAAGAAACAACAGAGCTTTTAGAAACACTTCATCTTTTGTCCCAGTCATCGTTAGTTTGATAAAAAAAAAATGTATTAGAGAAAGGCTTCCCTCAATCACCTTAGAAGAGCAAATGACTTGGGAAGAATTGATAAGGTGGAGAATTTACAGAAGCTATTCATTGAATGTTGCTGCTTTGCTAATGCTCATTCTCTTGCCTATGACTAAGTGTTGTTGTGACAGCACTTATCACAGCTTAAGGGACTGCTTTGCTATTCCTCATTTCTCTATTAGTATTGTGTTCCATGCTATTTTTGAGCTTGCTTGTATTGAGCCCCTGGGCTTGCTGCCTTTGGCAGTTGTTGTTGTCCTACTTGGACTTCTTATATATTTTTTTACATATTAATACAAATGTTTACCCTTTAACTAAAAAAAAGAACATGGTAAGGAATATTGTGAACTAAATGAGTGCGTGCAACATACATTGAAGTGTGTATTAAAGATGAAGATCTATACATCAACATTAAAATGGCCTTATAGCCTCAAGTACATCCTTTATCCAAATTAAACCAAACATTGTAAGTGAGATTACCTAATCAAATATACACATCAACTTAAATTACAATATCTGAATTAGCAACCATATAACAGGGCAACAAATATCAATATACATCAAATTACATCTTCCAAAACAAATAAGGGAATTTTCCTTCTCAATATCATTTCCTCAACATTTAAGGAGAATCAACGTGGGGTGAATTTACAATGCTAAGTAGGAATAATGCTAGGTAAATACATAAACTGCATTCATTTGGGCCTCACAAGAGTAACACATGCTATACGAAGTAAAGGGACATGCTCCCTAATGTCTAGTTCAGGGAAAGTCCTAAAGGCACCGTCATATCCAATATATGAACCTCAATATAAGTATACAACATCCATTTCATTTCTAGTAAGTATATACATAACAAATGAATTATAGCAAGCACTCAAGTCAAAGCTACACAAGGATGCCAACTTGAAACAAAACTAAGAATTGAAAATAATAATAATAAACCAAATTGCAACCACTCATGAATACCAACTTAAAAATACAGCTGAAATCAACAATAGGATATCTCGTTACATACCCACCCCCAGTCACACACATTGTATGAACTGGTAAAAATTCGTAATTTTCGGAATTGAATTACAGGTAATTACTTAATAAAAATAGTTATTTTGGGGTTATTAACCTGTAGGTAACTACCAAGTGGCCACTATAAGGTTGGGGAGTCCAAGCTCACCCGCAAGTGCCAAGCCCTCCCTGTTACGGATCAGACCTACAATAACCTTGAGAATATCCAAAATCACTATCCAATTACACAAAGTAAGCACATACCAGTATATATATCTAAATTGCACTTCACAAGCGCACATAAGCAATGACATCCACATGGATCACATTCTAAGGTCCAAATTCTATCATGCATACTCATTAATGCAATGATATCAAATTGAGCAACATATATCATAACTAACTCATATTTCCTCGTGTAAGTATTTTATAAAAAACAATACATATTAGGTAACATAAATAACTATAGGTCATGCTTTCAAAAACAAGGCTCACAATTCCATCAATATAGCCACAAAATCAAATACGACTCATGAAATAAATCTCATATAGAGGAAGTGTTTACATATATGTAAACTCACAAAATCAAGTAGGCACCTTGGCTATCCACCATAATCACAATAATGAGTCCATAAACACATTAGGCATGAAAATCCATAACAATAACATTGAATTACTATTAATAAACATTACTAACCCTAAGTATGCAATTCTAAATAGACACACATATGCATGCACAACACATTCTAAACTCACAAAAATAAAATAAAAAATAATAATAATAATTATAGATTTAAATACGCAACATGCCCCCTACTTCAATTGGGATGAAAACCTCTATTACACCGAAACGAAAATGCTCCATTTTGAGCTACAACTATAAAAGGCAAAAACGATGATGAGGAGAATGATAAATCCTTTTATGGCCGCTTCAAAATCCAACCTTGGACCCATCCCGAAATCTCGAAAATACTCTAAACTCAAAACAAATACAAGAGTTATGAAGCCCTTCGTGTTCCCGTCGTTTATCTCTTCTGTGGCATTGACAAAATCTAAAAGGAAAAAGATGAAATCAGGCCATAAAACCAAGATCAAATTGAAAGAAGGGGGGGGGGGGGGAGGGGGGGTGTGCGTTAGAGAGAGAGAGAGAAAGGAAATGGCTGCCTATAAAAATATCTAGCTTAAATGATATAAAAGTCTCATTCGGGCCCACCAACTCCAAAAATCATAGAAAAAACCAAAAATGAAAATATCTAGAAAATAATAATGTTAGTGCTCTAAAATAAAATATATATAGGTCCAGTGTGTCCCAAATAAATAAAATAAACAAAAAATGTTAGGAAATTATTCCCTGAACACTTGACCTAGCCCGGGCCCACTTGACCCAAAACCCTAAAAATGTCGAAAAAAGAAAAATGGGAAAAATTTAAAAAAAAAAAAAAGAAAGAAAAGAAAAGAAAAGAAAAAGAAACAGGTTCTCACAACAACATTGATACAACATTCGACATTGCCGCTTTGCTATGCGCATAAATGGGTTGCGAGTGTTGTAATGTCGCAACTCGGCCAAAATATATTTTTCCTTTTAATTAAGGTCCGACAATTTTAGATCTTATTTCATTTTTATATTTAATGTTATAGGCCTACACAAATAAGAAATGCCCTTTGTTGATGGATGAGTTAAGCATGCATGGTTACCATGTGATTTGCAATTGTATAAAATATTTTCAACAGACAATTTAGCATCAGTTTCTTTTGCAATTGAATAAATTTCAAAAGAAAGAGAAATGGATCCTTTATAGAACAAAGTGATTAGAAGGGGGTCCATTGCAAAAGATGTTTATGATTTTCAGTCTAAGACTAAACAAAATATTGAAGTATCTTAGCAAAATGATCCACCTCCAAAGCAGTCAAATCCTATAACAATTCTTCTCTGAGGGACTTGATCCGTTTTATTAAGAACTTCTTGGACCACGTGCCAAAACATGCTAGATCGAATGATTATTTATTAATATGAATTAAGTTTATTAATTTAATAATTTGTGATCTTTATTGGTATGAATTTTAGTTTATGAATCTAATATTTTAATTTTTTGTTCCTCGACTAGGAGGATTACAATGAAGCAAATATAGTAAGAGAACTTATGGCCCTTATAGCCGTTTACCCTGAAATTCTGTCCTTTTTGCACAACTTTTTTTTTTTTCCTTCAAACGTTGCCAAGTGAGGATATCACACAAGGGTAATTTGATAGTTTGTGTTTTAAAATTCCAACATAAGTTGACTTTTTACTTGTATTGGTAATTAATAGTTTTTTTTGGACTTCTAATACGTTTGCCTCAAATACTATTATATGTTGGATTGGTAATTTCTCTTTTCTTTTTATTATATAATATATATATATTTCTCTAAAAATTCTCTATGTAAAGGTTTCAAAAGATTTTATTAGGCAATTTAGACTAAGATATAATTTTTTCAAATGTCAAGATAGATAGATATATATATATATATACACACACTTCTGTAAGTACCGTGTTGTGTGATCGTTCCCATAAAAGATTTTATTAGGCAATTTAGGCTAAGATATAATTTTTTCAAATGCCAAGATATTTTTTTTTCTCTAAGGTCCCGTGCTGTGTTATCATTCCTAAATATTTTATTATGCTAAATTACCATTTTTTTATTAACAAGACAAATTTCATATTTTTGCCTATATATGTTTCAGTTATATATTCTTAATATATTTTATTTATGTTGTCAATTTTACAGAAACATCTCAGAGGCACCAAACTAACTCCATAGAAAGACATCATACATGGCAGGCTCTCTCATGATTTCTCATATGTTATTTGTGGGGTAGATTTATATATGATTCGGTCTGAAATAATACCAACAAAAAAAAGACTTTCGAACATTTGAAATGGAAAGATCTACATGACTTCAGGAACTTCTTAAAAACCATAAAATATTCCCAAAGCCAGCACTTGATGAGTGGACTTATTCTGGAAAAAAAAAAAAAAAATTGTGATCGGTAGTTTAGAATAAGTTATCTTTAATCCATGGTATTTTGAATTACAACATTGATATAACAATAGAAATTGCTGTTTTACGACGTGCATAAATGGTTGTAAGTGTCACAATATAGCAACTCGGTTGAAAGTCTGACAGTTTTAGATCTGATTTTATTTTCATATTTAATATGCATGCCTGCTTAATTAAGGAAATGCCCTTTGTTGATGGATGAGTTAGGCATGCATGGTTACATTGTGATAATTTGTAATCATATAAAATGTCTACACAAAAAATAAACAGGGTAGTCTATGGAACAAAGTGATTATAAAGGGGTTTATTGCAAAAGATGTTTTTAATTTTCAGTCTAAGATTTACCGTAATTTTCAAATATCCCAGTAAAATGATCCACCTCTTACAACTGTCACCCTATTCTAAATCCCATGGATGAACACCTTAGGGCTTGTGAGAAGGTCATTGCTTCCAAGTTTATTGAATTAAGCCTTGTGGAAGAATTGTTCTTTAAACACAAAGCTCAAGTCCACTAGTTGAGGGAAGGTGACCACAACACATCATTTTTCATGAAGAATTTCTCTACCAAGATCAATAGAAAGAAGATAATCTTAATCTTTGATCACAATAGTGATTATGTTCTTGGTTCTAATTTGCAGCAGGAGATTCTCAACCATTTCAAATCCACACTAGGTCAAAGTTACTCCAACTACCCAGGTATGAATTCCTTCTCAAGCTTCATCTCCAAGTATGTACCTCCCAATTTACTACCCTCTCTCACAATCATCCCAACAGACTTGGAGATTCAGAACTGCCTTATTTCCTTCCACCCCTTCAAAAGCCCGGGCCTAGATGGTTTTAACTCCTATTTTTTCAAGCACTCTTGGCCTATTATTGGAAATGAAGTCATTGCTGTCATTAAAGAATTCTTTATTTTAGGAAGAATGCTAACTGAAATTAATTGCTCCTACATTGCATTGGTTCCGAAAGTACCTAACCCTTCATCTGTCCTTGATTTCTGGCCTATATCTTGCTGTAACTTAATTTATAAATGTATTTCTAGGCTCCTTGCAATTAAATTAGGTGCCATACTCCCCTTCCTCATTAGTCCCTCATAAACTGCTTTTGTGAAGGGTAGACAAATCACAGATAATGTTCTGTTGGCGCATGAGTTGCTCAATGGCTATCACAAACCATCCTATCTCCCAAATTGTGCCATTAAAGTTGACCTTAAGAAGGCTTTTGACACCCTTAAGAAGGTTTTTGACACCTTACATTAGTAGTTTATAATCGATGCTATCCACTTCTTTGGTTTTCCTCCATGTTTTATCCACTGGATTGCACAATGCATCACAACACCATCATATTCAATCTCCCTCAATGGAGAACTATTTGGTTTCTTCAAAGGCAAAAAAGGCATTAGGCAAGGTGACCTTATTTCCCTATTATTATTTGTGATTGCCATAGAGGTTCTCATTAAAAATTGCAAAATCAATCCACTTCAATCCTTGTTTTAAATTCCATTGGAGATGTAACAAGCTTTCCCTCACACACTTAACATTTGCTGATAATATTATCCTATTCTATCATGGAAACTAGGACTCTGTTCAAATACTTATGGAGGCATTACATCAATTCTTCACATTTTCTGGATTGAGCATTAGCAGCTCTAAAAGTCATGTATTTTTTGCTGGTGTAAATAGTTCAACAAAAGTAGACAACCTCTCATTGTTACAGTTTGATGCTGGCTCTCTTCCTATCACCTACCTTGGACTACCATTGTCCTAAAAAACCATTAATACCAGAGATTGTCAAACCATGGTGGAAAAGATAATTGCTAGAATTTCTATCCGCTGGTGGATCCAGCGACCATCATTCAACCACGTCAACTAAAAAGAAGTAGAGCTAGATCATTTATAACGTTGATGTTTAGTTAAAGAAAAAAAGAAAAAAAAAAGAAAAAGAAAAATACTAAGGCAAACACTCCATTAATGTTTTAGACCTAATTCTGTATGTCTCCCTACCCCATGTCCCTAAACCTCATGGTTCTTTCTCTTCTTTCTCTCTCTAACTATGCCAAGAAGAGTTTCTTGGAGTCACCATCTTTTATCAAGTAGCTAGATAACATATTACCTTTACACCTATAACAATGAAATCTTGAAAAAAATTTAACGAAAACTGAGAAAAAAAGCATACCTTGGTGAGATGTGGAAAAAGTAATTCAGATTTTTATTGGATTATCTTGGTTGGTCTTAACTTTTTATAAGGATCAAATTTTTGGCTTTCTTTGTTTTCCTTCATTTTCTTGCTTGCCAAACATATATGCTGTTTAGTTTCCACATGATTGTATTGTTATTATGCATATTCACTGCATACATGACATGATTGACATTTAAGAATAATTATTGAGGAGAGACTTGATCAATAACTGATTTGGGTTTGATAATTAGTACAAACTAACTTATAGGGGTTAGTAAATAATCCGTTAATCCGTCAATCCAGTCTGAACCAATCCGATCCGTGTGGTTCGGTTCGGTTTTCAGATCTCATGGTTCGGTGATGGTTTGAAAAATTTACAATCCGATATTCGCGGTTTGATTAACTGATTGGACCCTGAAAAAATCGATCCGAATCGTTAACCGATCCGAACCGAACGGAACCGTTGGCTAAATAATATATATATATATATATATTATATGGGTCAAGTGCAAAAAACACCCCTATAGTATGCATATAGTGCATATTGCACCC
>JAOTQH010000038.1:1081853-1102877 GCA_025631255.1 Cornus kousa
CTTTAATACTTATATGAATTTTAAGCGTTCATTGTTAAGTGATAAGTGGAATATGTCACTTGAAATTTAACTCCTTTTTACACGGAACTTGTTCTTATAAGTGAAATCCAAATTAGGCTATAACACTCACTTAATTGGACAATCACTTACTTTATTCAGAATTAATTATCAAATTCATTTTGTTTGGAAATACTGAAACATTTCCATTGGCACATGAATGGCATTTGATGGTCCCTTCTTCCCATACACAATTTGTTTCTGTTTTGGGTGCTTTCTCAGTGAGCTTATATATCATGATGCTATGAAAATAAGTGGGAGGAAAGCGGTTGTGAAGAAGTTGAACATTACATCCCTTACTGGTCACCCATATAGAAACTTAAGTTCTTTAAGTAGGCTATCTTTTCCATAGAACGAAGCTTTTAATTTGTTTATTTGTTTTTTTATCTTCCAACCATTTTATTTAGAAATAGTCGAGCTTTAACCAATTCAAAGGACCCAATTGATTGGAAGAGTGCAGAAGCCGGTACAAAATTCATAATTGCTCAAAAGAAAAAGGATAAGTACTAGACCAATTTTTATAACACTTTAGGTATGTTACTTTCTCATGGTAGATAAAAAGAATTTTTACATATAAAAGGGGTTAGGGCTCCATATTTACTAAGTGGTTGAGTCAAAGTCCCATACTTTCAACAAAATGAGATTGACTAAAAAGATGACATGGCACAAGAACTTTTACCATATAAAATATTGTGTTGTCTAAAATACCCTTCTCCCTATTCCAACACATTTACCTTATTGCCCTTTTTATTTACTCATCCAATTTAAGCAATATATGGCCAATAAACCCTCATTCGTGCACCCTCTCTCTCTGTAACAGCGAAGCGCAGCCCGTTCTTTGTCTCTCTAACTAGCGAAGCAGCAACCCCGTTCCTTTGTCTTCTCCACTTCATTTCTCGATCACCGAATCTATTCAGTTTTGAATCAAGCCAGATCTAGGGTTTGTCTCTCTCTCCTTCACTCTCTTTCTCAAGAATGAATCTAGGGTTTGAGGTAATTTTTCATCTAATTTATGTGCATAATGATATGGGTTTATATGTTTTCTTTTGGGTTTTTAATCTATTTTGCACATTCAATCCAAGATTACATATTCAATCCAATTTATGAGCATATTTGCATTTATAACTTTCAATTCACAACTTGTATTCTAGGTCTATGACATTATATAGATGCAAATTGTTGATATTTGAAATTAATTTTCAACGAAGGTAAATATATGTTTGGGTTGACCCAAAGGTTTTTTTTTATCTAACTAGGACCTTGTTGTTGTTAGGATTCTTGTGTCTGTTGTGAGGGTGTGCCCTCATTTTTTGCCTTGTGCTATACTGTTTCATTTATAATTTGTTTTCTTCATTTAGGGGGGAAAAAAATAATAAAAGGATTTAGATGTAACCAATTCTAATAACTTTTAAATTTGTAGCTAAAAGTTAAATAAAATTATAGACTCAAGCTTTTATACTTAAATTAACCAAAATAAATTCCATTGACTAAACAATTTATATTCTTGCATTTTACTTGGAAACCATATGCCCTTAGGTTGTTTACAGTTTAGAGTGCTCATTTATTCTCTTTTTAAGTTTTTTTCTTGGATCCTTTTTTCCTGCAAAGTAATATTATGGAATTAGTGGTACGAGTAGCGTGTAAGGTCCACCTCACAAGTTGTTGTGAGGTGGACCTTACACACTTATAAATGAGATCGCTATGGAATCATTTTCCTTACTGGCAAGCTATTTGTATCTCATTAAGAGTTTTGAATGTTTATTGTAGGAAATCGGAACAAAAATTGTTAGAACGACCTTAGTGAAGAGGATTGTTTTATTTTGCGAGTAGTAAGAATAAACTGTAATCACTTTGTTATTAAAAAAAAATAGCGAAGTAGGGCATTTTTAAAAAATAATAATTCTCCACCACTCATGTAATATGCTGATCTTGATCAGTTATACGACTTTGTGTTTAAGTTAGCAGCTATTTAATAGAAACTCAGATGCATGTCGCCAAATTAAAGAAACAAGAACATGGCTGGGTTAGTTGAATTGTTTGATGTTATACTTCTATATCTTAGTATAAAATGGCAATTTTAAAATAGCACTCTGGCCTAGGAAGGCCATTCATTTAGAGCAACTATGTAAGAATTAAACTGTTCTTATGTGTAATTGTATAGTAAATTTGAAATTTGAAATAAATGATATGCTTATTGGATGTATATATATATGCCTTTGACATGCGTACTTCATACTTTTGGAATTTTTACTGAGTAGCAGCCACTAATATACCTTCTTGTTGTGAATGAACTCTTAGTCTACGATCTGATTACCTAGGGTTGTTATGTGATGTTTCATCAATTCTGCACCTTAAACTAGAGCCATACTATCAGTTAATTTATAAGCCTATTATGTGATTTTGAAGACTCTAGTAGTGGAAGGTAGGTGGCAATATGCTAGCAAAACACCTGCTCCAACTTGCATGCACCTACCTAAGACATATCTAAAAACCACCAAAGCTTGTCTTGCATTCCACCAAATCTTCATCAACAATTCTTTTTTGTCCATATATGTGTTATATCCTTCCTTGTTGTAAAGCATACCCCCTGTAAATGGATAAATTTTGAGATGGCTTTTAAAATCGTCCTTAATAATCCGCCCCTAATATCCAAAATTCTTGTAGTGTAGTCAGATATCATGCATAAAAAAATTAAAATAATTGACTGGCCATGGGAACTCCATAAAGTTGCACTTATGATGCCAACTATTTATGTCTAGGTATAGAAGTTTAAATTCACTTATTCCTCCACCATGATTGCACTTGAAACCCTTTATAGAATCTTCCCCAAAAAAAAAAAAATCCAATCTATAAAGTTCAACTAGGTACTAATAATTGGTAATTTGTTTCATATTTTCAACTCTTCTATTTAATATGTCTTTGTTGGTAATTTATTTGTAGATGTTGAATACCCGGTGTTCTCCAAGTAGATTCACGGAAGCGATATGCAATTTAAGTGAGGTAAAAAAGGTGGCCGTACAAGGGATTGGGTTTGGGTCCCTTTTGAGACATTAAATGTACCAATTTGAAGCGTAAAGCTCGTGGTTGGTAGAACACTTTAATCCTAGAACATCCCATCTCCCCCTTGAATGTGGCGATCAGATCCTTGTTACGCCAAGTGACACTGAAGAGGTGCTTGGCCTACCCTCGGGAAAAGGACAAGATGTGCCAAACTATATTGTAGAAAATATGAATTGGTAAGAAAATGGTAATTTTGTAAAAAACGGTGCAATAGAAGTGCAAAACTTAGTGCATCAATTGAATGTTCTTCCTGTTGGGGATGACTTCAAGATGGCTTTTGTCCTTTTCGCTTGCGGATCACTTCTATCACCCATATCAAAAATGAGACAAGCAAAAAGTTGTTGGGGGCGGTTGACAATTTGGATGCTATTAAATCGTACAATTAGGGGAAGTTTGTTTTAGATTGGTTGAGAAAAGGCATTGCGTCCTATAAAGGAAAGCAAGGAAGAGAAGGTTGTAAATACATACATGGATGCTTGTTCTTTCTCATGGTGTGTTCTAAGATATAATATTTGTAATGTGTGTATCATTTTAATTCAAATAGCTATAATGTCATTATCGTAATGGCTTATATGTTGTAGCTTTTCTACCTACACCGTGTGGATGTCAATGGCTCAAAACCGATGGCAGAGATTTCATGCCTACGTGGATGGATCAACAAATTAATTTGCGAGAGGTTGAATTTAGAGAAACGTAAATATAATGGTTTCAGCTGTGGTGAGGTAAAGTTTGCAACTCATACATCTGAAGATGCTAATTATAAGGTAATCATGTCAATCATAGCTTTTTATGATTAGTTATAAATATATGGTTAAATTTGTATATTCATAATTACTTGTAAATCTACGGTTACATTTATATATTTACTGATATATATTTATAAACCTTTTTAAAAATTGTTAGGAGTTGGCATATGAAATTATTACAGTGTTTAAAAAATGGAAGCAACAACACAATGTAGGCCAAGGTAGGGAGTCGAGATCCTCACAAAGCCTCACTACAAAACCCAGTTCATCCACACGATAACCTAACCCACCTTCGCAATTGTTTGCCCAACACCGTCCGATGGGGGAGAAAGACGAAACCTTCATACCAGTGGAGGAGGAATACGAAACTCCCACACGACAAGCAAACTCACCTTGGCAATCTTTTGCAAAACACGAACCCATGGAGGGGTAATGAGAAACCCTCACACCAATGGAGGAGGAAGTGGAAACCTCCACAGCAATGGAAAAGGAAGGTGATGTGCAGGAAACAGTAAGCATCCCCTTATTACGTGTTATAAAGGCTAGGCGCCATATGGGATCACCTTGGGTTGAAATAAAGGTTAACCGATTGCGTGCCATTAATACAATAGCAAAGATGGTCTTCACATGTGCCATGAACGATAACTAAATTCATCAGTGAGAAATTATATAAATAATTATTTATTTGCTCTATATTTACTTACTTTCTAATTTCCTATGCTCAAACACTTAATATGTTATTGTTTAATTATAGTGAAATCCTGGTAGACATAAATGGTTTTTACCTCACAAGAAAAGATATGAGAACAATCTCTTACAATAATTGGATATCAAATGTGGTATGTTCACTTAAAGTTCAGTGATTTTTCAAACCAATCACATGCATGCATTTATGGTTTAAATGTGATCATTATAGATGGTTTACGTTTATTGCCAAATGCTCCAACTAAAACAAAGGCGTAGAGGATCCAAATTTTATTTTTGGCCTTGGATTGGAGTAACAAATTCTTCTATCTATAATGATTGTTTGTTTCACACATATTAGGTTATCAATTGTGCATTTTCAGATTAAACTTTCCAAGATAACTTCAAAAGTGGTTGATAGGAAGGCCAATATACAAGCATTATGGAACGAGTATAAAAGGATAATGAAGGTCAATGACAACATAGTTCGCCAATTCAATATGGTAATAGTTATTGCTTGGAAATATAACCATTTATTATTTTTTTACCATAAAAATATTATTGTAAAAATAATTATATCTTTATATCTTTAAATATGCAGCTTTTCTTTCCAATACTTGTAAATGAGAAACATTGGTGCTTGTATGTCTTCAACATCTGCGATAGTTGTATGGATTCAATGAAGCGATGTTCGCATGATAAGTCTACTCCTAACTATATGTCAAAAGATTTGGTAAATGCTTATTACATATGAGCTCATTTTTATTATTAAGTATTCATTAAATTAGGACGGTAAAGTATACAGGTTGAAGACTTTTTTATTAAATTTTCTACTCTAATCATTTATATACTGTGCATTTGTAGGTAACGTTGGTTGAGATGTTCACCGGAAGATATCTACAAAACTTGTTATCCAATGTGCCCAAAACGCTTAATGTTACTGGTTTGGTGTAATGATTATGTTCACAATTATAATTGAATTATACCTAAACAATCTTCTATTTAGTGATAGTTGTGGTGCTTTCATGTTGGAGTTCATGGAGAAATGGGATGGTTCACTCAATCACCCAAAAGAGATGGTGAAGTGGAAAATTGTATATTTATATGTATTCACGTATGAAATTTATTTCCCTATCCTATACTCATGAAAAGAAATTACCTGGTTTAATGTACAGGTGAATGTTGACAAGTTACGTGCAACTATCGCTTCAAGATTGCTTTTAGATGAAAATAACAAATTGAAGGATTATGTAAAGACCCATACACGTGAGATATGATATTTGTGGTTAAGCATATTTATACTCTTTAATGGCTATATTTTAATTTGTAACAAATGGATTGACATTTAGCTGTGGGATTGTTTTTTTTTGGAAATTTAACTATTTAGTTGATTTTTAAAGGTGTTGAACTCTAATCTAATTTGGGGTATTAATTTATATGTTTGCTGAAGTTTTGACTTATTATAGAAGTACTTAGAATATGATTAGACTGATTGTGGTTTTATTTGGACCATATTTGGAAAAAAAAAGTGGTACCTTCACGGAATGCTCTTATTTTTCCAATTCAAAATGCTACTAAACCCTTCACCGGTTATTAGGTTACACGTTGGATAATTCCACTTTTTAAATGAATGCTGTGAATGAGTTCTGCCTTTAAAGGTTAGACAGCTATATATCTTCGTATTTTGTTTCAAAAAGTGGATTTTTTTTAACTACCCAAAAGAGGTAGATCTTTTACTTATCCGTTGAATGAATTATTAAGAAATTATTTATTTTCTAAAAGGAACTTAGGCTTCGTTTGTCTAGACAAGAGAGAAAACAAAAGAAAGGATGACATCAGTATGATCAGATGATATCCCTTGATGGGAGGGATGTTATAAGATATTTACGTATATATTACTTGGTCCCCACTCTTACACGCTATGATCACTTTCGGTTAGTCTTTTCCCATTGAATAGACGTGTGTGAGTTTAGTGCAGAGAGTGGAAGACCAAGCAAAAGGTTGGATCTCGGTGGTTGTTCGTCGCTTTGGCTTCGTAGATAAAAAATAACTTCTGTAGGTTAGAATCCAACACGAGTATTTCATATTTAGTTTCTATGTATGTATTAGACTTGCCATTTTATGACTAGCATTGAATGAAACTAATGGATTTTGTGCAAGTAATCTTGAGTGAATATTGCTGTGTCTTCTTTTTTATTACCTCTTATATTTCCTTTATTTCTTTCAGAATGGGAGCTCAAAATATTGCAGGATCCGAATATCAAATCATCAGAAAGAGTGGGAATGAACGGTATGATCAAACAATCCTACAATCAGGTGGGATCTATTTGTCTTATCTTCCATTAATGGGAAACACACAATTGACTTTGATGCTAATACAACAGTGCCTCACAAACATCTAGTGAACTTAAAAGCTGTTGATAGAAAATAGAGTTGGGCTATTTACGGGAAGTATGATGAAACATTTGAAATGTGGATTAAAAAAAAAAATGTAGCTGGGAATGAGGCAAGGTATGGTTCACTGCGTGTTCGGAGACAATGTCCAAAGGGCATAAAAATCATGAAGTAAGTCTGATGCTTTATTTATTTAACCTAACATTTTCAATTTTCAATTTTTTTGAAAACAACTTATCCCTTGAACATTTGTTTTTATTTGTCAAACAAGAAGACCAAAATACTTCTTAGAAAACACTATAAAATAATGGATCCAAGGCGAAAGACCTCTTTTTCTTGAGAACTTCTTTAACCACACCAGATCTGTTGGTCCACAAGTTTACTGTCGTGTTTCACTAGCAACCACAAATTAAGTTCTTCACCAAGGGATTAGACCCAATACATTCCAAAGCATACAATATTACATAATGCATTGATTTATAATCAAAATATGTATATGGATTCGGTATAGGATCATTATTGATATTTGAGAAACGTGATAACACACTTAATTGGCTCCACAAACAAATTAATATTATATATTCTTAGCATTTTATTTTTATTTTTTTTGGTATAGGATATATATCATGTTCTAACACATTATTTTTCTTTCTTTTTTTCTTCTTTTGTATACAGTGTGTCAGGTAGTTACATTGCATATTAAACAGTTTTTCCACAAAGCATTTCTCTACTTCAAAGGTTCCTTCATTGACATGGAGCACTAGAAGAGTTTGTTGTCTGACTGGTGAAGTATAAGATATCAACCACCTCATGTAAGTGTCTTCACTTTGATTTCCACGTGCGACTCTACCTTATATTGAGAAGCTTCACCTTCCGCAACTC
This sequence comes from Cornus kousa, assembly GCA_025631255.1. Taxonomy (NCBI): domain Eukaryota; kingdom Viridiplantae; phylum Streptophyta; class Magnoliopsida; order Cornales; family Cornaceae; genus Cornus; species Cornus kousa. The sequence goes on from JAOTQH010000038.1 coordinate 1,089,677, forward strand.
TTGAGATGAGAATATTATTATTATTATTATTATTATTAGTATTATTATATTTTTTTAAGTTGAGAACTATTATCATTTTGCGAATAAAAAGGACTCAGGTTACAACGAGGAACACTTTGTTGTTGATCCTTGAAAATGTCTTGCTGTACCCCGTAGCGTAATGTAGCAATAGCATGTAAATTGTAATGCCGCAATAGTCTCGTCTGATTGATGAGATTTAATTTATACCTAGTAATTTGCCACCCGAGAGAGGGAGGCTATTATTAACTTTGATTTTTCTTCATCCATCCCATATATAAATTGATAGGTTATATCTTACTCTGTTTTTGTAAAGGATAAAATTTGACTCCAATTTTTTTGAAAAAAGAAAATTTGAAGTTGGATTAAGGGACAAGTGGAGGATACAGGTTAACAAGGCATAACCTCTTCCGACAAAAACAAATGACAATTTTCTTTATGCAAGTTCCAATTTCAAATAATATTTTATATTAAGTTTGCTAACAATTTAACGGCTCATCTTCATATCTAAATGGGAATTATCCTAATTGCTTACAACTCACCAGGGTTGGGGTAGCAAGGCTTTGCAAAAGTTTTTACATTTTTATTTGAGTAGGATATCATTAATTTATTGATTCATTAAACAAGAGATTGCACTACTTATCAAAAATAATAATAAATAAGAGATTGCACCAAGCAATTTTTTCTATCCCGTTGGGCAGGTTACTTTTACATTTATTTCTTTGATTAAGCATTATATACTTTTTTTTTTTTTAGTTCTTGTTGCCCTCCCGGATGTTGAAAACAAAGGATAATTTTTTTATTACAGTTAGACTGCATCTTGTGAAGTTTACTAGTTTGTGAAGGAACTTACTCGACCTCATTTCCGTTTAAGGAGTATTATGATGCCACAGCGGCCTCAATGCTTTGATGCTTCTTTGATCTAGTGTGTGTGTGTATATATATGTCTGTGTATACTTTTTAATTTTTTGGCATAAATCTTTTTTATGCAGCTTGAGTACGGTAGTTATGAGATGTTGAAGATCCGTGACAAGTGGAACGTGTTTTTGAGCTTGATGTCCAGGATCTTATGGTGGTTGTTTTTCCGTCCATGTGGTAGCCTTGTTTCCCTCCGGCTTAGACATACATGGTATGGCTTAGTTAATGAGACGAGGTTGGGAATATTTAGTTGGAGTTTTATTTTTAAATCAGGGGCATTGAAATTGTGAGAGTTTCGAAAACCCGATCTCTAGTTGACTTAAAGCTGGTTGAGAGAGCCAATCAAAATGGGAAACTTTTGTTGGAAGTTTTGTTTGAACATATGAAATTGGTAAATATTTGTGTCATGGACTCTGTTTTTATTGGTTTCATGCTATCGTTTGAACAAATATTGAAATGGTTTATTATAGTCTTTATTATGGCTTGATAAATAAATAATAAAAAATGCTTTTCTTTTATATATGTTTGATTTTGTTGTTTGTTAGGTTTTTCTTAGACCTTTTGTTTTATTTAAAGTTACTTCGTAATCCATCTTATTTTGTTAATATTCTCTTTGCAAATTTTGTATGCTTTAGGAGGTTTCTTCTAATATAGGGAGGTTTGCAAATGGGTAATAATTCGAGAAACATTTTGTCCATTGTAAAATAGTAAGATTAAAATAAAAGAATTATTGTAAATCGAAAGGAATATATATGTGTGCATATATATATATATCTCAATCATCTAGTCCAAATATTATATGATCTCAAGATAATTCAAAAAGTAATTTATCCTTTACAAAATTGGTATTTGGGTCACTAGTCCTGCCTTCGGCATACCCTTCTTTGCGGTTAAAGAAACGATTTCTGGCATGGCCAGCTCCTGTAGTGTGAAGGGCAGTGTGGGAATGAATCCACCGTTGTATGGTTGACCGACAATTACTAGCGATTCTAACTTCGTGCAGGCGAGTTGCAGCCTGCAATCCAAACTGAGGACGAGTTTTTGAAATTAGCTCATGGATCGCAACCCTTTGTTCCGGTCGAAACTTCGTGCAAGCAAGTCGCAACCCTTTGTTCCGGTCGAAACTTCGTGCAAGCAAGTTGCAGCATACAATCTAAACTGAGGACGAGTTTTTGGAGTTAGCTCACTCTAGTGGGATCGCAACCCTTTGTCCCGGTCCAAGAAATGGAGTCATACATGGATTTGAAGAGCTAGATATTCTAACAATTAAATCACTAGGTAACAACGGGTTGGTAAACAATATAAAGAACCTAGTCATCCTCTATCATGATGACACAGCCACTATTAAGTATCGTCTCGGCAATTACATATTTTATCATCTTGTAGTTTCCTAGAATCTAATAGTGACCCATAAAAAATAGATATAATGACATCCTATTTCTTGGTCTACACCTCAAGTAACCTTCAATATACAACTCGAGATTTATACAAGAAACCCTCTCTCTGAGCGGGATTAGAGCCAACAGTTCTAAAATAATCAGTTCAAATATGATAGTCAATTTTTTGAGCCAATCCTATACTTAGAGAGAATAAGATAAGCTCGTATTAGTTCATCATATACGCAAAAAGATTATTAACCCATTTCCAAGCAAATGCACGTAAGTCAATGCTTTCGCTGCATTATATAAGAAACCAATTACAAAGCCTATGCAACTCACAATTTAATCTCCCCTAATTAGTAACACTTTGGTTCAATAACAATGAATCCAAACAACCCAGAAATGGTTTATTCCAAGTCAGCTCCGGCGCCACCCTTGGCTTCCTATCCTCCGAAAGGCCAGTGGTCAACTGGCCTCTACGATTGTTGTGATGATCCCTCTAATTGTAATTGCAGGCCTATAAACTTCTTCTTCGTTTTATTTATTTATTTATTATTATTTTTTTGTTTTGTATTGACCAAGTTTAACGTGTATTTTGAAGGTATGATCACTTGTTGTTGCCCATGTATCACAATGGGACAAATTGTTGAAATCGTTGACAGAGGGACTACATGTAAGCAAGCTGTTTCTTTCCTGTTATTGATGGATGTGCATATAAACCTTTTACATATGGTCCATCTTCTTTTAATGTAGGCCATTTTGCATGGGTAAAAACTTACTCTGTCCAATCTTCGCCGCAAGTAACACTGAATTCGGGCGTTAAAATAAAAAATTAGCAATAATAATTTAAAAAAACACTGTTATAGAGTGTCTGTATATTTATTTATATATACTTATTTCACATAATACATTATTACTGTATGTTATATTTTTGTTGACTTTTAAATATACTCTTTAAAAAATCATATATATATATATTTTTTGTTGACTATGACTTCAAATCATTTTCTAATTTATTTTTTTTAGATATTAACAATCAAAGGTGTCTTTGGTTTAGAGTTTTTGTTGTATTGAGTCAATCGTGTAAATATAAAGACTTTCCTACACCGGTGATATTATGTCATCGATTAATTACATCTTATCATAAAAGTAAAAGTATTTTACTTTATAAGATTCTAATACTTTCATGAAGGTGATCGGTCAATATTCGTTCGAATCTATTACACCGTGACTGCTTGTGGGCCATGTTGTGACTTAGATTACTGAATCTTGTAACTTTTGTTGCATATACGTATGTATGTGCAGCTTGCGGCGTTGGTGGGCTGATCTACTACGCTCTGGGGGCTGTTGGATGTGGATGGTTGTACGCATGTACATACCGCACCAAACTGCGTGACCTTTTTTCGCTGCCGGAGGCTCCATGCGCCGACGTCTTGGTTCATTGTTGCTGCTGCATTTGTTCTCTCTCTCAAGAGTACCGAGAACTCAAGAACCGTGGGGTTGATCCCTCCATCGGTAAACCCCACCTCTCTCTCTCTCTCTCTATTAACTCAAATTGTGTATTTTATATTTTATAATTTTTTTTTTTTAAAAAATACATATTATTTGAACCATTTATATGTTTGTTGATTTATTTATTTATTTATTTTATATTATTTTTTACCAAATACATCACTCATGAATTGAAATCTTCCTTGACTACGCAGATATACACATACTTGCTAAAGGTTATTTATCTACTTTTTAAAAAGTAGATTATCACATAAGCTTAAAAGTAATGATGTAATACTTTATTTTTTGTTATTCAATATGTTTCATGGTGTTGAATTCAATTATTTAATTTAAAAATTAAATAAAAAATTTTAATACTAAAAAAATACTGAGAGTGAAAATTATTGAAAATGAAAATTAGTATTTATAGAGTAAATAAAATAGCCAGTTATTGTCATTTTAAAAGAGCCGTTTCAAAGCTGCTATTCCTTTTTTTAGTTTCTATCCACAGATTCTTTGTAAATCCATAGGAGAAGCATCCAATAAACAAAGTAAAGAAAATGATAGATATGTTCCAAACTATTCTCTGCTAGTAAAGAAGACCATAGAGAAGTCTTTGTGAGAGCCACAAAAAGGGAACTCAATTTTGAACACATCCCCCCTCCCTCCTCTCTCTCTCTCTCTCTCTCTCCTCTCTTCCTTTTCACAATTTTTCTCTATAATTTGATGCACCCAAGATGCTCTAATTAACCTCTTAAAAATGAGAAGTATTATATACATCGGATTTCGTTACTCATATTTCCATCAGGTAGGTCCCATCATCACATTCAACTCTGAAAGACTCACGAAGGCTATTTTAAAAATTTTACTTTAATATTTGAGAGTGAAACATAATCTAACTAGTGGTGATTGCATGATGTATGTGCAAGGTTGGCAATCCAATGTTGAGAAGTGGCATCGGGAGGGGGTTACAGTGCCGCCCATAGCAGCCCTGGGCATGAATCGTTAATTTTCGTACGCTACCATGTATGCTTATTACAACAATAATAATTTGGTGATTGATATGGTTGTACTGTTTTCACACTCTTTTATAAGTCAATACTGTATTAATAATCCCGTTTGTTTGTACTTGTAATACACTTTCTGCAAGTATTATTGATCATTTCTATACATAATCTTGTTTGGTTAACAGCTGAAAATTCAGTTAAAAAACAATATTTTACTGTTCTCTAAAACTATAATTTTCTATGTCATGAGTTTTTGAGAAATTGTCTTTAGAAAATTGAACCAAATAAGCCTCAACAACACGGGATTGTCAAACAAGGCTTGAACATCAGTTTGCACAGCTGCAGCTTAAAATACCCGCTTACTAATTCAATCGGATGGAAAATGACAGTAATTCAATACTCAAAACCAGTTTCTGAACTCATGAAGAAATGGCAACCCGAACTGGGAAATTCGTGCCTCGTATTGTTAAAAACCTAGAGGACAAACAAACAAACAAACAAACACAGAAATTTGTAATTTAACAATTACAAAGGCAAACTCCGGAATGATAACATTACAATTCATATTTCAGGAACAGCCATGACCATTACTAAGATTTCAAAGCCATAGTAATATCTTAATACAGGTTACAACTTACATCAAACTGATCAGTGATCATAGGACATGCTTAATTACAACATGGTCAGTCAATGTTAGCAACCGCACGAAACTGGTTGAAACTACCCATTAGTATATGAAAGTTCGTCGTCAGACTAAAATTTCTGAAAGGCAGGATGGAGATGTCAAACCATGCCCATTGGCAAGAGTACCACCAACTGCAGAAAAAGAAGGGTTGATTTTTGAAACAGTTTTGATGCTGGTTACCATCTTCACCACGGAGTCACTTCCAGTGGCTATCTAATAGAGGTGGAATAGCTTATCGAAAGCATTGCTATAATCTACAACCTTGGAAGATGATGGTGTCAATCCTTAGGGCGAGCTAACCATAGAGAACTGAGGGCCCGGAGGCGTGACATGTAATCACTGATGACAAGAAGGGCACGGGCTGCTTGACGAGTGGTCAAAATCCGATGCATTTGTTGCAAAGTTTGTTGCCTCAAAAGGTCAGCCTAACAAAAGGGAAAAACACAGTTTATGCTCAGATAGATATTTTTATTGGAATTATTCATCGTACTGAACATCCAAGCCAGATGTTCTGACGTAAAAGCTTGACCTGATGAAGGAAGCTCTCGAGTGTGGCAAGCTTTCCCATTGCGATTGCCATCTGTCCCATGTAGTCGGCTACATTTCCAGAGCCAGTCGGCCCCAGAGAGTTGGAGGAAAGTGTGTCTATAAGGGATTGTTGCAGAGCTTCCATTCCTTGTGACAAAGCATCCTCAGCCTGTTGGGAGGACTGCTGCAGATTGCATATGCCCACCAACTGTTGATCCGTTAAAGGTTCGAGATGGTTTCCAAGTATCTGAAATTCCATTTAGACGAATTTTAAAAAATAAATCATATTAAAAAAGTTGTTTAATTACCCAGTGTGAGAAGAGGTTAAAAAAAGAACAAGAAAAGGAGCAAAAAATGAAAAAGTCAATTACCTTGAGAAATTCAGATGACCGGAATCCACCCAGCCACATGAAACACCTCTCAGCAGGAGTTTTCCACATGCCCGAAAGCATGTGAAATACATCGCACTTTGCACCAATGCTTTTCAGCCTGAATATTTCATCATAATGTGACATTACACCATCAACAAGATGGCGCAGCTCATTATCACCCACATGACAATTTACAGCTGATCTCAGATCATTGATCAGATGTTGATGTTCATCAAGCCAGCGTGCATAATCCATGTCGAAAGACAAGGCTCCTTTACGCATCACCATCACATAGAACGATGTAACGTGAACAATTTGTCAGTACTTTATATACTACCTAGAATTTATGTAATCTTCGATGAACCACAAAATCTGGTTTAGAGTGACAACTTTTCCTTTACAAAATGGAAGAAGTCCAAAAACAGTGAATATACGGTACCTTTTTTTTTTTTTTTTTTTTTGTGTCAACAGAATAGCCGAGGATAACAGAATATAACAATAATGTAGGTATGTAGGGGTTCTTGTTCCTAGAGTTTATGCTATTAGTTCTTCGAATACTACCTAGACTTCACATAATCTTCAATGAACCACAAAATCTAGTTTAAGTTGACAATTTCTCATTTTACAAATGGAAGAAGTCTCAACAGGTAATACGTTTTGCTATACAACATGCAAAAAGAAACTGAATGAAAACTAGAAACAGATACTGTCCCCCAAGATAACTGTTTTAGGCATAATTATTGCATGCGCACCAGTTGGTCCCTTGCTCAGAGTGAACAAACAGGAACAAATACTATCCAAAAAAACACACACATGACCTTTGATTTCTGGTAGTCTCATTTCAAAAAATCATACAGGACCAAACCAGTAAGACTTTTGCTGTCTATCTACCATTTCAATTATGTTATCACTAAGACGCATCTCCCTCAAGCTACGTGACAACCTTGAACTAGTACAACTGTAAATCATTTCCATCCTATTTCATCCTCTCATGAAGTAAAGACGTTATACTATCTGAATCATATTCCTTGCTTTTATACACATCTAGAGGAACAAGTTTCAAAGTTCTACCACAACTGAATGAATCATCTCCGAGACATTCCTAATTTTCATGATTTTCTGAACTACTCATGATTTTCTTTATATTCATAATTTTCACTACATTTTATAGCCCTCCAAGAACTCATTGCATAACCAAGTGAACCCAACGCCGTTAACCTATCTATCACCAAACCTCTACAGCCATTCCCTAGTAAGGTATCAAGGGCTCAAAGGGTCTCAAACAAATTTCTCAAGTTATGCTTACGCGTATCTTCTCTGACTTTCAAGCAAGCCTTGTAGCATTGATTTTGAACAGCAAGTACGAATATTGGGTATAAACTGCATCGAGAAGAGTACTTACAGTTACAATGACTACCAAATTTAGAGAGAATTTTTCTTATTAAAGGCCACCTACCAATTAAAATAAATAAAATATAGTAGCAAGCTTGATTTCTGTAGATTTCATCCATTAATGACACAGTGCTTCTTCCATTCACTAAAATCAATCTAACAGTCCTTTTCCAGATCTTGTTATGTAATTCAACTTCATTTAATGCGATCACCTCAGCTAAACCATGTATGTCATATCTTAACTAACTGTCACAACTCATGTTAGTTTTGGTCTTCCCTTCTCATGGCATTACCCTTAATAAGGACCAAAATCATTTTTCCTAACCAATACTGTTATTAGTCATTGTCTCATTGATGGTCATGCCAAACGATCTTAATCAATTTTCCCAACTATTTGGGGTTGTTAGGCTCCCATTCACGATTAACAAGAATCCAAATATAGATTAGGAGGTCCCATCTGCAATGTTCACCAATTACTAAAACTAATCCAGCCATTAAATCATTGAGAATCTCATTTGCATTAATGTGCACATACTATACACTATTTTGCATATGTTCTTTGTCTTGTCTTCCAATAACCACATAAATCTTGTGTTCTTTTGCTTGCTTGTGTTTTCCCCCCCTTCAATTATATTTACAGTGATTGCAAGATCCTTAAGATTGTGTCTAAACACATCACCTCAAAACAACAAAGTGTTGTCACAGCCTTGGTTGTTGGTTTCGAATTTAAAGTCACAAATGGCGAGTACAAAGTACGAGCTTGAGACGATTGGCGGGAACTGGAAAAGAAAGCTACCAGCACCACTCAACTCAATCTCTCAAATGAAGTCCCATAAATCATCAATGAGAAAACGATTGCAGAGATCCAAAGGAAACCTTGTATATGACAAAGTCCTTGATGAACAAGCTGTATCTCAATAAGAAACTGTACGAGCTTCAAATGGAAGAAAATACAACCTATCCCAGAGCATCTCAACATCTTTAATGACTTGAACAAAAGTTGTTAAAAACAGAAGTAAAGATTAATGAAGAAGACAAAGCCTTACTTCTATTGGCTTCGTTGGCCCAATCCTATGATAGTTTGGTGAACCCTTTGCCATATGACAAGGACACTGGTGCTAACAGAAATAACAACAGCTCTTCTAACAAATAAGAGGTTACAATGGGAACATATTTCGATTAAAGACAAGGACAGGAAAAAGCAAGGTGAAATATTTCCACCATAAGAAGGATGGCAATATCAAGAGAAACTACAAAACTCTATACGAGTTTCTCCTATCACATGCCTCCAAATAGAGATTGGTTTAACATTAACCAATCATGTAATGGAGGAACTGTTCTGATGGGGAATGCTTTTGTAAAGCCACTAAAATAGGTATGGTGAAGATCAAAATGTTTGACGGAATTGTAAGAACTCTGGGGGAGGTCAGATATATTCTTGATTTGAAAAAAAAAAAAAAAAAACTGATTTCATTGGGCACACTTGACTCTCTCAGTTGCAGCTATTCCGTGAAAGGAGGAACAACTAAAATAAGAAGAACCTTAGTCATCATGAAGGCCAAAATGTCGGGGATCTGTACAAGCTGGTAGGAGGAGGAGCAATTGTGCCGAACCATTCCAAATCCAAAGTAGGATTGGCTGCCAAGGATTATTCACAAATATGGAAAAGATAATAATGAAATTTCGTCCATTTTGAAACATACCTCCATTCAAGTAACTATGGATATCGTTGCAACTATTTCATAGACTCAAATAATGTGTTGTCAGTATGTATCCAAGGTCAGATATGTCAAATCCCCAAACAGGACATGGACACTACTAAATATTAATACGACTTAATTTTTTTATATGAGTAAATGTCTTTTTGTAACATAGTGTTCAATAATGACATTTCGTTCATTTTGGAGCAATAATATAATGAAATTGAATTGTTTGATATGCTCGTTTAGGTGCATGTCCCATACCCATTGTCCAAATATTGTGTGCCTAATACAACTAAATTCATCTACTTTTGAAGAGTCCATGTAACATATAGAGACAACTCACAACATGGAGTTGGAAAACGCTTTTAACTCGTCTATGGTGATACGTGGGTACATTAGATGTGAGCATTATTGTTACTCCCTCTGTTCCATATTAATAGTCCCTTGGTATTATAACTCATTAAGAGGACATGTAATTCATGCATTGTCCCCTTTTAAAATTACCAAGTAGTCATTTCAAGTTTAAATATGTACATTTTGGAGGATATTTTTTATTATTCTTTTTTTATTTTGACAAGTATCAAATTAGGAGATTTTGAAAACTTAAAAGCTAACTAAAGAAAAATTTTATTTATTTTGCTTTGACTTTTCATATAGAATTTTGGGCCAGACCAAAAAGGAAAGGACTATTTATATAGGATGGAGAGAGTATGTATATTTCAACAAAATTACTGATGATCTTTTTGTGATACTTACTCTATATGTTGAAGATAAATTGACAGCTACCAATAGCATGTTATTGATGAATTGAAGACCATGTTGAGGAAATAGTTTAATATGAAGGATCTAGGAGCAACTAAGGAGATCCTTAGTATGGAGATCTAGAGAGATCGTCAAGCTGGAAAACTGTGGCTGACCAAAGCATGTACATGGAGAGAGGTCTAGTATGTTCACGACTAAACCTGTTAGCACACTGTTAGGAGCTCACTTTTAGTTATCATCATAGTTATACCCAAGGATATAAGATGAGGTAAACTACATGTCTCAAGTGCCTTAAGCAAATGAAGCTGGGTATCTCATGTATGCAATGGTGGTTAGGAATTATGTCTCAAATTCCTATTATAATAAGATTTCTATTTAAGAGTGTATTTTATATGATAAATTCTTGTTACGTAAGTCTTGCACCCTATGGGAATTTTCTTCTTAGGCAAGTCTTAGCCTCTAAGAAATTGTAATCCTTGCCCAACAAGGAATTGTGTTTAAGACTCTCTATATAGATACTTAGGTTATGGTTGAAAGATATGTGTTGAGAGACATGTAGCCCTAGAGTGGAGGGCAGCCTCACGAGGGAGTTGATAGGTAAAGAGTGTTTAAGGATTTGGTAGAGTGAACACTGATGGCGAGAGGGAGTCTTGTAGAGTGAACAGAGAAGAACTCTAGGGTAAGAGTTTGCGTACATGTTCCAGTATTGGTAATTTTCTATTATTGTAATATTTCTACATCAATATACTGAATATCTCCTCATCTGTGGACGTAGCTCAGAGTTAGGTGAACCACATATATCTTGTGATTGTGCTTTTTTTTTTGCTTCCATTATTCCCCAACAAGTGGTCTCAGAGCCAATGGTTTGTGATAGGAAGTTAGGCTTTTATTTGAAGAAGATTAGAAAAACACATCTCAGTATGTGTTGCAATAGGTTCAAGTTAATCAATCAGCTTGTGTGATCATGATCGTCTTGACCAAAGCAGACATAAGCATCAATTGATAGACCAACTTGGACAATGCATTCTCAATCACAATCTTGTTGATGCCCTTTGTAAGAATGTTTGCAAGCTACTAAGAGCTTGTGACAAATGGAGTGCAAATCTGACTAGCGATGATTTTCTCTCAGATGAAGTGCCGATCAACAAATCAAAAATGTCTCCTCAGACTATAAACAACCAATCATGTCTCCTCAGACTGTAAATAACCAACAATGTCTCCTCAGACCATTTCCCTTCATACACATGTTTAAAACATGTAAATGGAAGAACCAACAACGTCTCCTCTGGCCATTCCCCTTCATACATATGTTTAAACAATGTAGACGAAAGAATCATCCTCAAACCATAAAAAGAAACAACTGTGTCTCCTCAAACTATTTATGAATAGGTGGTGCTAAACTCGCAACGCCCTCATTGAGGTCAGACCACCCTACCTACCCGACACCCCCCGAATGGTCGATGTCACCTTAAACCATTCCAGGTATAAGGAAGAACCAACAATGTCTCCTCAAGCCATTCCCCTTCATACATATGTTTAAACAATGTAGATGAAAGAATCAACAATGTCTTCTCAGACCATAAAATGAAACAACCGTCTCCTCAAACCATTTCTGAATAGGTGGTGCTAAACTCGCAACGCCCTCATTGAGGTCAGACCACCCTGCTTACCCGACACCTCTCGGATGGGCGATGTCACCTTAGACCATCCCCAAATGGTGGTGCCGAACTCGCAATTCCCTCATTGTAGTCGGACCACCCTAACTCTAATACCAAGTAGAAGAACCATATAGAAGAAAAATGAGAGAAACATGTAAAAGGCCTTAATAAGATATTACACTCATTCACAACTCTAGTATCTATAGATAAAAAAAGCACATGCCCATATTACAAGAAAGAAAATTAAATCAAATCACAGCATATTCTATGGCATATTCTATAGCATAATCAAATCTCTAATACGGTAAGTCATTCTATAAATCGTGGCTGTCATATCTACTACTAGATATCTATCAGTGGAGGGTCTTATTTGCAGATATTAGTGGGATAGGGCTGTAATTAATTGGAAAAGGAAAAAGTTAGGAGTAACTCAGGATTCCCAAATCTAATTGGGGCGACAATTAAGAAACCCTATTGATCACCACCACAAGCACAAATAGGAGTATATGTATATATAGATAGATCATGTGTAGGGAGATCAATCAAAATCTTTATATAGATCATGGCACACTAGAGAGAAATTTGAGTTCCTCTTAATAAAAGTTCCCACAATCTAGAAGATCAGTCGTAATGAACTAGGGTCTGAGAGGTGAGGAATAAAAGTTGTCCAAGGCTTGTTCAAGCTTGAAGGAGGAGGCCATAGAGTGTTCGCGTAATTCAAACGAACAACCAAATCATTTGAAGGCATGTTCTTCATTAATGATTCGGTATTAAAATGGGGTAAAGATCTTAGAATTATTTTAAAAAATAAAAAATAATTTTTGTTTCCTTCAGTCATTGCATGGGATTATAAATTACCATATACACAAAATAGTTCTGCACTACCAGAAATGGCAAGTCCCTGACAAAGATCATAAGGTCAACAGTGAAACAGCCCCAGTAAAATGTAGATGCTCCTACCTCATATGATATTTCATTATAGAGGCAAGGATTTTTAAAACAAAACTGACAGGTTTTCTAACCAATTAATCTGCCCGTTGGTTAACCATAGACAAAACCTAATGCTTTACTTATGTGAAAATCATTTCATATCTCACTCCATAATATTCACAGAAATAGCTCTTTACCATAAAAATTATAATGTGTATCATTGTAACATCAAAACTAGAGCTTACCAACAACTAGAGAAAACCCTAATGAATTTCCTTACCGTTCCCACCTACTGAATGACTCTGATCTCCACAATATCCAGTTGAAATATACATGCCCTGCATTTTTTTTTTTTTTGA
>JAOTQH010000038.1:1113853-1135269 GCA_025631255.1 Cornus kousa
AATAATTACCATCACTCAACAATGCATCATTTAAATTTAATTGACACTTCAACATGTCAACAAATGAAGTATTTGAAAAAGCATTGTCCAAAATGATTGAAAACAATTTTTTCTTAATCCCTCGTTCGGTTAACAATGTGTAAATTTTTTCATTTATGATAACCCCATTATGTGGTGATGGCATGTAGCAAAAGTTCAAAACTCTTTTCTGTAATTGTCAATCATCATCAATAAAATGTGCAGTGAGGCACAAGTACCCATCAGTAGTTAAAGAAGGCCATAAGTCAGATGTCAAACAAATCCTACCCTGCACAGATCCTAACAAGTGTCGAAGCCTATCCTTTTCAATTTTATACATCTTCAAGATATCAGCCTTGGTAGTATTCCTACTAATAGGTTGAAAATCTTCACATAAATATTGACATACTGCTCTAATGCCCTCATACTCAACAAATTGAAAAGGTAGCTCATGCATTATAATAGCAGTAGTCAATAATTCACAAAAAATTTCAGGATCAAATTTTGATGAATGCACTTGAGATAAAAGAAGCTGACCTACATCACGTGTGTCATTTCTGATACAATTATATATTAATATGCCGCTTCATATTCCCAGTTCCATACTTGGTACTACACAAATAAATAGTCTCGCATTTTTTGCACTTGCATCTTGGCTTCTTGTCTTCAGCAAGAGGCTGCATCTTAAAATATTGCCAAACAGCAGAGGTGAATTTCCTTTTTCATTTTATAGCTTTTTTTGGTTTAAAAGCTTCCTCATATCCTTGTAGCTCTTTAATTTCATCACCACTTTCTTCAACATCTTCAAGGTTTATTTGAATATCAATAGCAACGTCCATCAACAAGTTTGCACTAAAATAAAATAACAGTAAAAAGATAAGATAATATAATACAAAAATAAAATACTAAGTTGATTTAATATATATTTCTTATTTTAATAAAAGATTAGTTATGTTCTAATTTCTAATACACCCAAATATTATTTATTCTTTCTTTTGTTACATAATAATCTCTAGACTCTAATACAAAATAATTATAACATAGAATATTTCTTCTATTACATAATAATCTCTAGACTCTAATACAAAATAATTATAACATAGAATTTTTCTTTTGTTTCAACAAAAAGTATTTCAAAAAACTTTTTTCGTAGAAAATAAAATATAAGTGTAATAGTAAAGAAATTATTTAACTCAAAAATGTTTGTGGAATGAAGAAATTTTATACTTCAGTAAAGAATATACAATATCTCTAAACGATTTTATCCAAGCATAAAAGAAATTAAGAAAGAACAAGAAATACACTGACATACATACATGTGTGTGCTTACATAGAAATACACACAGACATATATATATGACTTTATATGCGCGTGTTTACAAAGAAATAGACCGTGTATACATATATGCACGGTCTATTTCTTTGTAAACATGCGCATACATACATACATATATATATATAGAATAATAAGATTATAAGAATATGTATGTATGCACGGTCTATTTCTGGGGAGAAAGCTAATGATGATCAAAGAAATTTAGACATCAGAGGTACAAATTGCCTACAAATAGCTTCGACATCATATAAGAGACAAGAAATGAAATAGGAACCGAAATTGAATGATTTGTACCTTTGTTAGTTGTGACTTTGTGTTGGAACTCGACAGAAGGAAAAAATCACATGAGGAATCGAAGACGATAAAAACTAGGGTTCGTAATCGCCTTTTGCTCTCTGTCGGCAGAAACAAGAAAATGGAAATAGTGAATATGCAATAGGGTTATACAAGGTTTTATTCTTATATTTTTACACCTATATGGACAAATTTAGCCTCTCTTATTTCATAATTTACTATTTTTCATTTTTAATGGGTTATAAATGGGTTGGGTCGTATCCGTGTTGACATGACCCATTTAACCCGTTTAATTAAACGAGTTACGCGGGTTGAACCCGAACCCAACCCAACTTTTTCGTATTCTAATCGTGTCGACCCTTATCCAACCCAAACCCATTTATAGTAAACCCAAACCCACCTAAACCGTGTCGTGTTATCGTGTCGTGTCTAATTTTACCACCCCTAGTAATGGCTTAGGCGAATAGGCCGATCAATGTATAAAAAGCTCTATCCAAACACATATGACTTGATAAAGTTTCCTAGAGGATACAATGTCCCTAACATTGTGACTTTCAATGGCAAAGGAAACTAATCAGCAGTAAAGCACATCGGCAGCTTCACAATTTAATGTGGTGAGGTTGGTACAAACCCTAGGTTAAAGATGAGGCTTTTCCAAAACTCTTTGAGAGGGGCAGCCTTCTCATGGTATATTTATCTACCACCAAATAACATCTTTAATTGACAGTAGATGGAAGAAATATTTTTCACTCAATTTTGCCTTACCAAGCCAAAATCAGCTACATGCGGCACTCGTACATCTATCGTATCGGCCAAAAAGGGAGTGGATGATATTGGAAAAAAGGCAATTGAAGATGACACTTTGAAGTTCTCCAAAAAGCTGTCAGAAGTCACGGGGGTCGACAATGATCTTTTCATAGCAGGTAGTAATGTGATCGGCCAAGCTCCCAAAGAGAAGGTTGATGAAAGGAACCAGCCTAAGGTTGCTGAGAGTACACCATTAGCCACTCCAAATGCCAAGGCTGTGGAAAAAAATTAAAAGAACAATTGAGAGAAACCAAAGCTGCTCTCATTCAACACGGTTGCTACCCTGAATAGAAAGGTATTAACTTGCTACCCTGAATAGAAAGGTATTAACTGAGGTAAAATTAATTTTTTTCATAAAATAAAATTGCAAACTCAGTCTTCTAAAAGAAGTGATCAAGAGAGATTCACTTCTCATCAAGGTAAAAGAATGTCAGGATCTAATCGGCCAGATTATCAAAATGCTTGGCCGAGAGTGTTAAATGATCCTCAGCCAAAACCATCGTTGGCTGAAAGAATTCTTTTAGCTCGTCGTCCTCAACATAATTTCAGGAAAAGAAAGCAGGGATGACAACAAAAAAAGTTTAAGTTGAAGAGAAATTTGCGAAAGAAAATAAATTAGCCATATAGTGCAAAATTTTGCGTGGCCGATGTAGTGCTAGACGATGAGAATCATGTTCTGTTAAGGTTCAAAAGAACAAATAAAATGGGGCGACCAGCTTTGGCCACTATGAAAATAAGTTTGGCTGATGATAACTTTAAAACGTTAGTCAAAAAAGGTATTTTGGCCAAGGATAAAGCTTCCTCGGCCAGCTGTTAAAGTGCCAAATAAAGAATCAAGGAGGAGCCAGACCATCATGGCCGCTTACATTCTGAAAGCTTACCCGGCAGATAAAAAATCGACCACAAAAGAAATACTATTCTTGGTATTTTCGGCTGATATAGCTGAAATTGTTAAAGAAGATGACTATTCAAAAACTTGGGATGGCGTACTGTATCATATAATTAGGATCTGCCTTTATTTATTTACCATACTTAGAAAGGATTTTACATCTATATAATTAACACAATGAAATAATGATATGCGTGTGCATTATTTCACTTTCTTATTCCTCTTTATTTCTTATATTAGGGACACATTGGATTACTCCACACACTCAAGCCCTCTTTACAATGCCCTACACACTCCCACCCTATATCAGTTCAAAGATCATAATTTAAGATGGCAAACCTACATATAAAAAGGAAGAGAGAGGGAACCCTTTCATCACTTCCATGAATAAAAACAAAATGGAACTTACACGCAATTTTCAAACGTGGAGTGTTTCTTGTACTTGGCCATTAGAACTATTTATTAAACGGTGGGTTTTGTAGAGTACTTTCGTAATGGTAATAATTCTTTTTTCTCATGCGAAAAAAATAAAATTCAACTTCTAAATTGAAATTTTAGACTTAACATTATTGTAAGAATAACAAAATAATACATAAAAATTTTAAAATAAAAATAATACACAGAGGATATTTAGTGATTGAAATAGAATCAATGAGAATTTGTTTAATATATACATCCTATTATTGAATATAAAATAAAGTATAAATACAAAATTATAATTTATCACTCTATAAACGGGCGGGGCAGGGTGGGGTGACCTTTTCCCATCCCCGCCCCAAAACCATTTAACCACCCCCATAACCATTCTAAATGAGACGGGTATCCGACGGGTTTGTCATCCCTACTTGGATCTCCTCCCGGGGAGCTTCATTTGTCGTCCTGTGTTATTACAACGCTTATGAAACAATTTAGATCACTTATGTAACAATTTCATATTTCTTATACAACAATTTTACATTGCTTTTCAAGGTAAAAACTATATTATATTGCTTATGCAACAATTCTTCTTTTCTTTTTTTTCTTTTTTTCTATATATAAAGCCAAATGCTATTAATCCCTCTCTGTTTCTATAATTAAAGCCAAGTATTAATTGATTGTAACCAGAGCTCATGTGGAAAGTATTTGCTTGAATAAGAGTTTCCTAGCTAGCTTAGAATTTTATTTTGAAATAAACCGTTATGGTCAATCGGGAGAAGTTTTTGAGCCGAGAAATTGTTCCGACATCTGAAAAGTTCTAAAATTAATTCGGTTAATTCTAATTGATTTCAAATAATTCAGAATATATTTTTAAAACCCTCGTCTCAAGAAAATGGCCTAAACTCAGGAGCAGCATGACATGTAAAACGATGCACAAAAAGTAAATAATAAAAATTCAAAAAAAAATAAGAAAAATCAAGAACATTACAATATGGCATTTACTTTAACTTTCATAAATAAATAACAGATGTAGAAAAAGAAAACTTTCTAAATTTATCAATAAAAATTAAAGCAAGTGTGGTTTAGTTACTTGGGCCTTTTTTGTATTCCTAGAATATGCCAGTTTTGTTTTCTTCATAAATTTCACTTACCCAAACACACACACACGCACATATGTGCATTTGTGCATGTGAAGTAGAGGATGCTGATTTGGAAATGATATTGACACAAGCATAATCATCCATTTTCTCAAATCCATTATAATAGTCTCCACTACAAACGATAGTTGAACCAAATTAGAAGTAAAATTTAATAGAGAAGTCAATACAGACATGGCACTAACATACAAAATTAGACATATTCCTTGGATTTGGATCCATTTGGAGACTAGACCACCTTCCATGGACTTTGACCATTGACCCCAAACAAAGTACCTTCTTTCCACTTACCCCCTCTATATATCTATCATCTGTAAAGGCTTTCAAGTCAAGCATTCAAGCTCTTTCATGGACTTCCAACACATATACAGCAATACTAGGTCAATATGGACCTGGAATCAGACTCTACTACTCTTGAAGCTGAAGCCAATCAAAATGATGTTTTCTATGCCGAGCTCAGAAGGCGAATTTTGCTTCTGACCGAAGAAGAAGATGTTGATGATTTTCTCGGGAAAAAGTATTGTTCAAACTCCATGGGAGTCACCAAACAATGCTCAAACATTGCTGCATTACCGCCCAGAAGCTGTTTCAGTTGGTTGGAAAACGAGAATGGTGATTCTGTGCCCACCTGGCTTTTGAACTTGTGGAGGAACAACGGGAATGGGAATGGGAATGGGAATGGAACTGGGGTATTCATACCTCATATTGTCAAATCCAGAAGAAGACATAGACCAAGTACGTACATCCTTTTTCATCTTAGACCTAATAGTTAAGTCGGGGGAAGTCTCATCCACTGAATGCATTAGATAAGGTCAAAATTTGATTTTATCCCATGCATTCAATGAATAAGAAACTCTGGAAGACTTGGATAGAGTATTAGGTCTGAATAACATTGTTTCAACAAAAACTAGATAAATCGTTCTGTTTGTGTTTTAAAATCTTGAATCGAACTGATTGTTATATGAATTGCGGTTTTGCAGGAAAGAGGAACAATGATGGAGGAAGAACATATAGGGCAGTGGTGAACAAGAATGAATGAAAATATATGTGCCAACAGTTTCATGGACAAATTGTATCTTATATCACTAGTAAATACATAGTAATAACTCAAAAATAGATTCATTTTGTAAAAGCATGATGACATTAGTAACAACAATTTCAGGTACTTGAAATGGTTCGAGTGCAATCAGCTACCTTAGTCAATCACCTTAAAATTGTAAATTGCAATATATATATATGATATGGTGGTCAGTCACTAATCCAATATATCGATGCATTTTATCGCAAAATTTGTTGCTTCCCAAGGTCGGCCTAACTAGAGAAAAACAAGTGGTTGTATATGTTTTGTACTTTTTATCCCAAAATATTTGTTTATCTTTCTATATTGGAATGTCTCATAAAAATATGTCTCATTCTAAAATTGAATGTACTATTTTATAAAATTCTCAAACTATCTTTTTAATTAAATAATTGCATTAATTACGAAATACTATTTTATCTTTTTAGTAAGGGCATATTTGAAACTTCACTCTTATCAATATAATAAAAAATTATTTTGCAACAGAGGGAGTATGAATTATTATTGTTGTTGACCATCAACTACCACATAATGGCTTTGACCATCAATACTACCACCTCTTTCAAAAGTGGTAAAGTTTGCATCAAGAGTGGTAAAGTTTAAAGATGCAAATATATGTTTTTAGCTTAACCGTATAATCTCTCTTTATTTTAAAAAAATAGAGCAAAGAAGTTCCGACCCGAGTATGGATAAAAGATGTGTATGAATGAGTGCGGTGAAAGAAAATAATAATAATAAAAAATAAAAATAAAAAAGTTCAAAAGAACGAGAACCAATAATGAATAATAGTTACATTTCTGAGTTTTATTTCTCCGAATCAAAATCTCAACTCCTAATGCACTAGATGACTTTTGTACATTTTAAATTGAGCATGCAAAGATACCTTTTTTTTTATTCAAACACTTGCACAAATACATTTATTTTGAAAATGCAACACTATTTCGTCTTTATATTGTTAACTAATGAAAACGTCTTTATATTGTTATTGCATCCTCCTTACAAGATTTATTCCATTCTCGACTTAATTTGTTGTGTGGTTTTAGACCTTTTTCATATACAGATCCATATCCAAAAAGATTGTTTCAAAGCTCCACTCATCGCCATGTATATCTACAACGTTTGCGTATGCAATAGAGGGAGAGACATATCAGGTCCATCTGGGTTGGGTTGGGTTCGTTTTAACATTCTTTCGAATAATCTTATTAAGAGAATTCTCTCGTCACAAGAGTCATGAATTTTTAACATTCGACCACCAAATTAAAAATATATATATTAAATAATTAATCCAATAATTAAATGTGAAAAGTTCTCACAGGAGAACTCTTTTGATAGCATTACTTATTTTCTTTTATGATTTACATGGTTGTTTAATTTTAAGTTTTTTTGACTGCGTTTATTTTATGTTGCTCTCTGGTCTTCTTGTTTGTGGTATAATCAAAATCCATACCCAGACAGAATAACAAACACAAAAATTCTTTAGCAAAAATATAATGATTTGAAGATGCAAAACATAGTCAACATTGGTTACAGTTTCCCTTTCTTAGGGTTAGGGACACATTGGATTACTCCACAACCCCAAACCCTCTTTACAATGCCCTACACACTCCCATCCTATATCATCAGTTCAGAGATCATAATTTAAGATGGCAAAATTACAGATAAAAAGGAAGAGAGAAGGAGCCCTTTCAACACTTCCATGAATAAAACAGAACGGAACCAGAGACACGCAATTTTCAAACGCGGAGTGTTTCTTGTACTTGACCATCAAACCGACTGTGGGTTAATACTTCCCTTGCTCGTGCACTCCTGTGTTGCAGGCGCTGATGTAGTGTCTCCGACATCTGGTTGAAGAATTCAGCATCCCATCTATGTATCAACAAAGGGTCTTCTGCATAACAGATGTAAATGGATGTAACAGCACTTTCCACCACAACCATCGCCAGTCCCACCTGAAGAGAACCAAATATACCAAACCGTAAGCATTGGGCTGAAATCAGACTAATGTTGGCACCAAGGTACTTGTGTAATTTACCTCCAAATCCATATCATGCAAAAAAAAAAAAAAAAATCAACTGAAAATAGAACAAGACTAAGAATATACCAAATTGACTGGTCAAATATATGACAACACGGCAGCCTGAATCTCCATACAAGGGTACTTTTTAATCTAGTGTTGAAGGGGAGCACTCATAAGAAATCAGGAATAACCACAAAATGCTGACTGCTAAAATATTTACTACATTCACGGCAATGTCTTTTGAACTAAAGCTACTACAGTTCAACAAAATTGCTGCAGAGTCAATGCAACACCAATTATTTATACAGAAATTAAATCCTTGAAATTTTCAGGTGTAATGACTAACAAATCTTAGTTCATGCTTCATAGACTAAAAAATTTCCACCTGCTGGAAAAAAAGAGGAAAGATACAGACTAAAAATTTGCTGCCTAGAAGGGGTAAATTTACCAATCTCGGTAGAAGAAGAAAATGCAGAATAATCAAACAGATTTCATAACACTACAATTTTCAATAATCACAGGCAATTCCCATAATTCTTGACTTTTATTCTAAACCCCAACTTCTGAGCACACATCAAAGAATATAAAAGGAAAAATGGTCGGTATGAACCATAAATTAATTTTATAAAACTAATAATTCTGGCTACAGTCCAACCAGGAAACAGCAATGTAAAAGGATAATCTTTTTAATGAAGCAGGAAAACTATGATAAACTTACCAAGATCATCCCCATCAACATGCAAGTGGACCCCACCATAATCACTCTGTCAGGAGATCTAATCCTTGCCCAAACACCTGCACAAGTTCCTGTAATAAGCCCACCCAAAAGAGTGGTCATCAGTAGAACCGCACCCGAACAATCATAGGCAATGAGTGCTTCAACGCCAGTTGATTGGAACAACTCCCAGGCATCTCTTGCTGAGTGATTAAAGCCTTTTCCATAAACTGCAATCTGAAGGGAACAGAGGTTCCAAATCATGCTAAGCTGTACACTTTCTAGGGAAATACAGTCACTGATGCCTAATAACTTGACTCAAATTTTAAAGAAATTAAATAATATCTCAAAAAGAGCATTTTTTCCAGAAGAAGAAACCATTATCCTTTCTCACATAAATGATGAAGTTCCACAAGAAACATTTTGCAATAGGAAAATATCTAGAACCCTTGGTACTTTTTAAGAAAAAAAAATTAACAAGAAAAACTTTACATTCCAAAAACCCTGAAAACCAAAATCCCATACCCAATCCTTAAACATCCATCTAGTACTATTTGTGAAACAGAAAGAAAAGAAAAAAGAGTGAAATTCTCGTTGTGCTTGAAAATGACTCATTAAATGGGGCTTGTGTCCTTGAGGGGCTATCAAGACATTGGGGAAGAGTCTAAATTTCCGTCCATCCAGCTCTTGCACCGACCCCCTTCCATGATGTACGGCACAATCTTGGCAAACCACAGTGAAGGCCATTTCAGCATCTTTGGCATACAATGCCAATAACACCCATGACTCAGTGCTCCTGACCTATTTTCCTCTCTACAACAACAACAAGCCTTTTTTTCCCAACTACTTGGGGTCGGCTACATGAATCCTATGTTTCCATTCCGCTCTAAGTCCATAGACTCTTCCCCAACATGCTATCATATCCTTCTTTACTAACTCTGCCTACATTAACTTTGGTCTTCCTCTTCCCCTAGTATTACCTCAATGAGTCAATGTAGACTTTGTTAAATTGATCTAACACCTCCCATGAACAACACAAGAATTATCTCTCCATATCAACAACAGAACCACATTACACAGACCACAGACCAAGTTTGATTAGTTCATATCGAAGCAGTAGGAGAAAAAATTCAAAAGAAAAAGATTAAAAACGAAAAAGAGAAGAAAACGGAAGAAAATAAAAAGAATTTAGACACATGCAAAAGATGCCTCAGAAAACCTTATTCCAAATATATTCTGTGCAAAACAAAGTCAACCAAAAGACAGAAATTTCAGATTATTCATATAGTGAAATGGTCTTATTTCTGGTTCAGCTGTTTCTTATTTTTTCCTGTAGTAAATCAACATTAGTTGGTAAGAAACTATAGCACATACATATTCAGCTCCACAGGTTTCAAATGTTGATTCATGCTACTATTAGAGGCACGGATCATCATTGATGTTCTATAAATATCTCTTCTGTTTTCACCTTGACCCAAACAATTTCCAAAGGAGAATACTCCACGCAGCTATTAACCATTGTGCCATAAAGAACGCTGATCAAATTAATTGTAGGCTCCAACACAATTTTCCTCCATGGGACAAACCAATCTCTAATATTTGTTCATCCATTATGTTTCGTGTACTGTACAAACAGACGCATGAACCTAGAAATTTTGAGAACTGAGGATGTAAACCACTTGTCCAAACCTTGGCAGCCTCCATCCTAGACTTCTCCATAACTATAGTTGCTCGACTTGAGTGGTCCGTATTTGGTTTGAAAAGGTAGTTGCTTGTCTTCTTTGGTGTTGGTGTTGGTGTTGGCGTTGGTGTTATGTAGTTTTCATTTTCCTTGGGATTGTGTAAGATTACTCATCTTTCTTTGTCTATGTATCCTTGCCTTAGTCTTAATGGTAGTTCTTTTCTTTTTTTTTCGATGAATATTCTTCTTCTTTTCCCAGAAAGAAAAAAAATCCAACAGAAGAGTCGTGTCATGCTCACAAAAGGATGTGAATAACTTATTTCAGGTGAGAAATGAACGCCACAAAATTCATGCTTCATATCTTGAAAATATTATCAGGAAGGCAAAAGAGATCTCTTTTGTAACGTGAAAATTCATTTTATAGTACTTGACAATATCTCAAGCAACCACATCAACAAAAGAAGTTCTATTTTTCTTCCCCTATCTGATAATTTGAAAAATAATCAATCAGACTGTATAATTCGTAAGAAATACACGTATTTATAAGGTTATTTTAAACTGTAATAACTCAGTTACATAGTCTGAGCTCGCAGTGGTGTGAAAAGAATATATAGCCTGTGAATCTCTCCTTTAACACTGTATAGAAATATTATCAGTGGTCAACAAAAGTGGGATGTTACAAGAACCTTAAGACTGTTTGTCATACATATGATGTGTGAAATTACCACAAAAAGGAGGAATTACTACCTGGACATAGGCATACTTGTTGAAAAACCGAACAAGAGTCTCCACCAGATGAAACAAAAAATCAACACAGCACAGCAAGCATTCATTGTTGCCAATCTTAGATCTGAATCCTCTAATCTGGAAATATTCAATGAAACTGCAACATTAATCATAGTTTTCCACAATTATAAAACTACCTTATCTATGAACAATCCACATGTAAAATTAATTTTCAGGCCATTTAAGAGCAAAGCAAATAAAAGTTTGTCTACCTTCCATCGCAGTGTCCGGATAGCAGCGGTAAAAAGTGATCCATAGCAGATGCTGCCAAAAGAAGTTGTTACGGCATATCGTAGAGATTTCATAAGTGGATTGGGAGGCATTGATTCCGCTTCTCGACCACCGTGGATGAGAACAAGAAACACCATTCCAGACACTATAACATGCACGGTGTTACAAAGCACTGCACCTGTCCAAAACAAACTAACCGAGAACACCTGCATATACAAATAACAGCATTTTTTTAAGTCATTGACTAAAATGTATTAAAATAGTACTTTTTCGCAAAAAAGCCATTAACCCAAGGATACTAAATGCAATGAAGAGCAAAACTTGCCAGCTCACCACAAGAAGCCACCAGCGTCCACCATCACCCATGCTTGAAGCCACAACACCAGCTGATCCAAAAGACCACAGTACTAGCCATGAAAGCATGACTAACATGGATGCATATGCTACTCTCATAACTTCAGGAAGGTTCCATACCATCTTCACAGCTCTTTGCAGCACCAGCATGGTAAATGGAAGTCTACACAAAAACAATATAGAATCAGAAGAACTGCAAACAGTTCAATTAAGAGGCCATTTCCATAGATATTCATAATTCTAGAAAGAGAGAGGACAGTTAGAATAACATAGCATCAGAACAAAGCAACTATTCTTTGAAAAACAGAGTTAGACAATGCAATCTAATTCTTCAGATTGACATGTGAGGAAACACATCCAGTTTTCATCGCGATACGATTTCACATTTACAAATATATCATTTGGTAGAAGTAATAAAAAAATAATTGTCAATTAGTTTCCAGATAAATTGGACTATTATGTGTCTTACGACAGGTTGTAGAACATCACAGGGAATCACAATATACTCCAAAATGGGATGAAAATAGCATCTTGCAATAGGAAAATATCTAGAACCCTTGGTACATATTTCAAAAAAAGAAGGCATAAAAAAATAAAATAAAATAAAATAAAATAAAATAAAAAACCATTCACTAGGTTAACACAAAATATTGAAAAAAATAAAATAAAAATAATAATAATAATAATAATAATAATCAGCCAAAGCATGATACCTATCAACTAAAAATAAAAAAAAGAACTGTCCTGTTTCCAGAAATGAATAAGTGAAAATACTCTATAACATGTTCAGCTGTTTTACCTTTTATTTTTATTTTTTTTGAAAAGTGTTCAGCTGTTTTACTTTTTAAAACTTTTTTCAGCAATTTCCTAAAATACGAACCATTTTCAAGAAGCGGTAAAAACTAATATCCTTCATTTCCAAAAACGACATCCTTTCAACAACTAAAAGCAAATATGTTCTTAGAGATCTCATACTTCGCAAAAATGTCTTCAGAAAGGTTGCTTGAACTTTCTGGAAGGTCCTTGTAAGCCAAAATATGTTTAATCGATACTTGATAATGACTAGAGAGTAAAAACTACTGAGGCTTGGACTAGAAGATAAACCATCAGTGTAATGATCCATTACTAGAAGTGAAGTAACTTCAATCTGTAACTACTTTGAGCAGTTATATATGTTCACAAACAGGAGCATTAATGATCACAAAAGCAACAACTTCTGCTTGATATATAATAAATAAATAATGGTGAACAATCCTTTTACACGGCGTAATAATAACTTAATCTTATACTCGACAATAAATTTTAATGGGAGTCATCTTTTGACAATCAAACCTTTAAAATGATTGTTATTATCATGTTTATCATGCATGCAAAAAATCATATTAAACAACTATTGATATATCTCATCAACATCACACTTTAGAATTTCATTCTAAGATTTTATCAAGAGAAATATGAATACAAGGATAGGACACTTATCTCTGTTTACTTGATATTTGACATGCATGGAAAAACATTATAAAGGTGCATAATCTAATGGTTAGATTGACAGAAAAGGAGTTTTACATCAAGTTACTAAAGAAGGATTTACAAGTTAACTATTCTTAGACTAGGTAAAGTCAATCCTGCCCCATAGAAAATATACACCCTACAAGAAAAGAAGAAACATATGCATTAAAATGAAAGATAATCGAGCACTCCCACCCTAAAATTAAAAAATTAATATGATACAAAATGATAATCAGATAAAAGCTACCATGAGTCCCACGACCACACCAAACAATTCTGTTGAGCAGTGATTCTTGGGTTTAAATAATGTCAATCAGACAACCTAATCAGATTTTAAACACCATCAAATGTTTATCTATTTGTTAATTTCTCTGGAAATAAAGTATGCATAGCATACTTCATGATACACCAAAGTATGCATCTATATTTATACAAATGTTAGAACTTTTCAGGCAACCCTTTCAAGAATATGAATGTTGGTGAATGAGTTTGGAAGGGTTATTCCAAGCTAAAAAAAATGGAAACCTTATGCTAAATTCGAAAAAAACATATGACTACATGCATTATCTTTTAAGAACTACGAAATCCTCTTCTCACATATTGAGCAATATTTTGAACATCTAATTTTTGGTTCACTTTGGAGTTTGGCCACTCTAAAATGTTTCAATGTATTTTTTTTGATAAATAAAAATGTTTCAATGTATGAGGGGGCGGACCATCTCGACAGGAATCACTCACTACTAAGACAACGCAAAGGGATATTAGCAAGATGGGATGTAATGAGAAGAAGCATACTTAAAACACAACCGTCTGGTTGGCCGAAGACTTGCCAGGCTGCAAAGTATTCTTTGTCCATAAATTAAATTCCAGAACAATTACCAAGTGCAGAGTACTAGGTTTGATACTTTGAATTTCAGTTTAACTTTAAGAACTCTAGAAGTAAAACAATTCTCTAGAATTTTAAGTAAATGAAGAAGAACATGATACAAAATTATACACTACTGGCATAAATTATCAAGTATCTTTTACCAGCCCCATTAATAGAATCTAAGGATTATAATTTAACATTCAATTGGACAAATCATATGAAAAATGCTCGAGCATCGCCAAAGAGCAAGTGACATATAGTACATATTTCTGCTTCACAAAATCCACATCTTCAGAATGTAGTCTTGTAAGAACCAAATTTTCAACAACACTCTGAATCTAGAAAGAAATATTGAGATAAGTTTAAAGATTCCCATATTCAATTAAAAGGGTTTTGCATAACGCTAATCCAGTGAACATATTCCTTCATAATTCATTTCTGCCCTTGTTATAGGGCCGCACAATATATCCCACAAGACATGGCCACTCTAACCATTGCAGAATACCAACATAAACTGAAATATAAAGCATATACAAACAAAAGGTCACGACTTTACCTGTCTATGACTGATATAACATACAAGAACTGCAACCCCGCACCAATGGCAAATGCAACACCCCAGAAGAACTGTTGTGCCCAAAAACACAAAACACTAATCACGGCAAGATAAGTGGTCAAGATATGCACTGACACTTTCATCATCTGATTCGCGCGCGAACCAAGCAGCAACAACCAAACCCCTCCAAGAACTGTCCCGACTCCGGCGGCAACAGCATATAACGGCCAGTAATACTCTGTTAAACCCGATTGATTCTCGAGGAACCCATTTGTGTATTTATCAATGTTAAGCCTATCCTTCTTCTTATATCTATTAAGCCCCAGTACCCCAAGAATGAAACCTAACCCAATCAAATGCAACAAAAACACCCCTAACCAGAACACATCCCGCCAATGGCGCGAAGCCTCGGGAGTCAACTCTGAAGAGAGTGAGTGATTAGCATCGGCACTTCTTCGACTTCGCCCCATATCCTAAAATTCAACACGCACGGGAATAATTAGACTCATATATATATATATACAAAAACTTATATAGAGAGATTGAAACATAAAACTTTTGGATTTTGAAGTTGTTTGTTGATGAATTGAAGTGAAAGGTTAGGAGGGATGATAATCGAGAGTTTGAACCTGTTCGGCGGCGTTGATTGAAGAGTCGTCGGAGGAAGAGAGGCTCTGAGAGTCGCTCATGGTATGATTGACTGGACTGTGAGGATTTGTTTACGGGAGAGGAGGAACATCGTTTGATTAGATCGATATAAGTTAGGGAATTAGAAAGAGAAATACATAAGAGAAGACCACAAGAGGACCCCGAGAGTGGTCAATGGCGAATTGTTAGGGTTTTGAATGTTGAATATAGAGTAATTGACACGTCTAGAAGTGAAGTGGAGAAAACTGAAAACGGCTCTCTGAGAATCATTTGGATTGAGAGAGAGAGAGAGAGAGAGAGTGGCGTATATACCTGACAATATTTGCCAATGACAAATTTTAAAAACAAAATGAAGAATTTAAGTGTAATTTTCTGACTCTTTCTAATTAAGTGTTATTTTCGATCCCTACACATTTCACCGAAATTTCCCGTCCCTCTACTTCAGCGTAGACCGTCGAAAATTGAATGAAAACCACCACTTCGAGAATAGATCCATTAGAGCATTTCCAATCCCTCTCAAATGATTTCTCAAAATTAAAATATAAGGGATAAATAAAAATAAAATATTTCAATAACCTCTCAAGACCTTTCATAATTTGATATTCTCAAATATATAATCAAATATAGTAACACTTAAATGATTTTCAAATTCAAAATATAACAAGTTAATGAAAATAGGCAATTTAATGAACTCTCTCAGAAGACCTCTCATATTGTCAAAAGTTGTTAAAATAAAAATAAGGTACACTAATGGGCTCTCAAAATATGAAATGGTTATTATGTCAAAAAATAACGTTTTGGATAAAATGAAGCATAATTGTAAAAATATAACATTTTGACATTGGAACTCCTCTCAAAATATAGATTTGACATAAAAATATAGCATTTTGCATTGGAGATGCTCTTAGGTGTCTAAACTAAGGGTGGTAATTTGCCTCGCGGAGATAGGTATCCGTCCAACCCCATCTCGTTTATAGCAATTTTTAGGGTTTAGTTAGCTTATTTGAGCGGCAATAATTTTTATTAATGAAAACTCGCACTCGTTCGAGGCATGGGCATGGGGAAGTCGCCTCGCCTCGCCCCGCCCCATTTAAGTAGGTAAATTATTAAATTATTCTTATTTTATTAATATATATAGTTAGCTCTATAAATCTTAAGTTACATTCACTCACTTTCTCACCTGTTCTAGAGAGCGGTAGAGCCCTACGAAATAAGAATGCTCATATCCTTTAATTTGTATGTTAAATTATTAATTGACCATTTTTTATGAATTTTTTCAATAATTTTATAATTGTATTTTTTGAAAAAAAATAAAAAAAATGAGGAGAAAAAGTTTCAATAGTTTTTAGCCCCAAGTAATCATCCCCCGGTTTCTAAACATTCGCAGGAGAAGGGGAGGGTACACCCGCCCCAAACCGCCCCATTGTCATCCCTACTCTACACCCGTCCCTCCTCTGCCCCGAACGGTCCCATTGCCATCTCTCGGTCCCTCCTCTGCAGACCAGTGAACACAGAAAAGGAAGATTTAAAAAATAAATAAATAAGGTAGGTAACATTTTGTCCATTCTTAAGAAAAAATAAAAATAAAAATAAAAACAATTTGCATTATACAAGGTTAATATTTGTGTGTGGATTTCTTTATGGTCAAGGAAATAATTGAAATGATAGATTATTTGGATTTATGATAAAATACTTGGTATATGTCTAGTGGACAAAATGATTGATGTTAATGAAATAATTAGGAAAGGGTCAACTTTGGTTAATTTGTATGGACTCATATGAAAGAAAAGGATTATTTGATATTTACCTAAAAAAAAAAAAGTATTCTTTGATCCTTGTCATTGTTTTTTTTTTTTTTTTACTTTTATGGTTCTAGAACTCCGTACTTTCTGGCATATCCTCTTCCTTGCCATCTTATCCACGTACTAGCAGTGTGTGAAAGTGACTGTTGGGTTCCAATTGTCCACATCAGGAACACAGAACAAACTTTAATACCATCCAGCTGTTGTTGGTTGCCAGCAGAGCTTGGGCATGTTACATTTCCCCAAATGGCAATATGGTTATCTCCTCTGCCAATTTGCCCACTAACCCTCTTCGAGAAGAAAAGAGGATCAATTTAGTAATACGAAAGTAACATTGATCTAATATTACTGACAATGTTTACCTCCTCAGAGGGTATGTACTCCATATTCACTTGCTCCAATCACAAATACATATTTAATTATAAAATTAAGAAAATAATCAATAAGGAAAATAGTCCTTCTCTGGCTGAAGGCCTTGTGCTCCGTGAAAGTCTTTCACCGATCCATCTTTGGGGCTATTCAAATGTTATTGTTGAAGGGGATTGCCAGTCAGTGATGAAGCTTAAATCTTTAATTGAGTCCTTATATGTTGTGTTTGCTGGTGTATCTCGTCTTCTCTCTGTCTGTAAGGGGTCTTCTTTGGAATGGGCTCCTAAGAGTGTCAATGGTGTAGCTCATTTAGTGAGCAAATCGACTTTGTTGGCTGAGAGTGGTGATCTGGAGTGGAATATCTGGCCTAAATGGCTTCTGGATGCTCTTTCTCTTGACTGTAGTTCTGCTTTTTCTCAATAAATTGTTCTCTTGTTTGGTGTTAAAAAAAAAAATAGTCGCTATTGACCTGATTTTTATTTCTTTTTCTTTTTAATTTTTTTATTAATAACTAAAATTAACGTGTTAGTGAAAGATTGGAGCATATTAGCGGTCAATAGAGAATACTTACCCATTGATAGTGATAGCAACGCCGCAACGGGGTAGTTTTGGCCAGGGGACGGCATCTCCATCACCGTGTAGTATGAGAGCTATCTCATCCCGTCCAAAATCATTTATTAAACAAAGCGGGGCCAATTTTTGTAGAGTACTTTCGTGATTATATTATGAATTTAATGAAAGTAAATTATGAAACAAAATTTCAACTATTGTAATAATTTTTTTTTCTTATTCAAATAAAAACAAGATTCAATTTCTTAATCACAACTTGAGACTTAATATTATTACAAGAACATCAAAACAATACATTGGAGTTCTCAAATTAATAAAACTAATACAAAATGATATTTAGTGATTGGGATAAAGCAGAATTTGTTTAATATATACTTAATATTATGGAATATAAAAATAAAATATTAGGACAAAATTATAATTTATCACTATAAATATGCGGACGGAATGACATTTCTCCGTCTCCACTCCATTATCATGCGAGTTTCAATCTTAACTCTAATCATCTCCCCAAAACTATTTAACCACAATCATAACCATTATAAATGAGACGAGGGCAGGTGGAGTACCCAACAAGGCAAGGCAGAAAATAGATTGTCATTATGAGTAAGTATTATCTGGGACGAGGGCAGGTGGAGTACCCAACAAGGCAAGGCAGAATATATTGTCATTTTGAGTAAGTATTATCTTATAGATGTATAAACTATACTCAATTTTTTTATAATAAAAGTTTTTCTATGTGTCTTCTTAATAGAAAAGAGAATTAAGATAATTGTATAACTAAAAGTATTTGATAATCTCTCAAGTTTATGAAAGGAGGATAAGGATAGATAGATTGAAGTATTTAGTTTTATTTGACCATTCTCTCTAAATGGAATGCTTCCAAAAGTAAGGTTTAAAGTCCAAGTCTTCTTTCGTACGATTTGAGGGGGAGAGAATTTTTTTAATTTCACATTTGTTGGTACATTCTTTCCATAGATTTATTCAACATTAGAATTTTTTTATATTTTTATATTTTATTTTGGAGGGAGTTTGACTTTGAATGGCTTTGAATAACTTATTTAAAGGATGGATTTAGATTGAATTTTTTTAACTGAGATCAATTTAGATTGGAAAATGTTAAAATAGTAAAAATGATGATAATTTTGAACAAAATCAACCCGATCAATAGTATAACCTCTTCTTTCTCAGGTGAATTGAGGAGTTCATGTGCCGTAAATAATAAACAGAGTTTAATCCAACTAACTTGACCAAGCATGCTTGGATTGGCATCATTAAGTTGTAGGAGGTGTTAGGCTAGGGCTTATGTTGAGGCTTCACATGTCAATTACTTATTAATGGTGTTTGTCGACAATAAGACCACCTATCATCCAATAAAATGATGGAAGATGATGGTAATGTAATGTCTTTTGTTGCAGAGCAAATTTTTTATTTATTTTTTAAATAATAATAATAGAAACAATTTTTCCTAGTCACATCAACCAATTCCTCTTTTTGGTGTAACCACTATATGACAAGGTCAAATTTTCAATATATATATATATATATTGGTTCATTAACTTGGTAACCCAATTTTTTTTGTCCTAATGATGAGGTTCAAAAGCTTTGAATAATTCAAGTTCTGATCACTTACTATAAGTTTTTTTTGTACTATATATATATATATATATATATTTGTATGCTTTTGTACCACTTGGATGGTTGAATTGTGAGAAGCAATACGATATTTGTGGTCATCCAACAACCCATCCTTGGTAATAAGTCATCTAACTAATAATGAAGTGGTAGAGAAGTCTAAACCAGAAACTTACAAGTTATTAGTGATAATATTATTTAAACATCAATTTGATTAGAACAATAAAAGAAAAGAAATCAAATGGATAAACATTTACAGATACAATTAGAATTGGTCCAATTATTATTGTTATTATTATTATTTTTTTAATTTTTAAATTTTTATCATGACAAGAATGTTATATAAGGAGTTAGTGAATGCAAAGATTTGAATTCGGAGTCAAACTCTTTAGAACAACAGAGAGCAATCCAACCGCTGGGCTGGGCTACGACAGTGTTCGCCTTCTTGTTGTTGGTCGATTAGACGACTATTCTGGGCAGTATATGATCAGAATAAGCAACACTTTCGACATTGTCTTCTCAAAATCAATAGGATTTAATCAAATAACATATAAATTTTGGCAGGTTGGTTGGATACCTATATGGGCCGGGCTCATGTTGGGTCAAAAATATGAGGCTCATGTTTACTATGGCCCAGATTTATACCAACTCTTGGCTAGGCCACACACAGTAGTACAAAAACCAGCATTTTTGTCATAGTGAAAAAGAAATTTTCAACTTGGGTGATAGTGACATCTTATATTTAACCCAATGATGACATAGGTTAGAATTGTATTCTATGTCCTTGAGATAACTTTCGCCTTGTTAGGTGCTGAACAACTCATTAACGATTGTCTCTAAGAATATGACGAATTCTCAATAAACCAAAGTAAGCGTTTATACTCTCTCCCAACTGAATGAACGAATTAAAAATGCAGCCAAGGGGAGTATTGATAGAGACTTGTTGATCCCTGTTCGGGTCAACTCGAACCACCATTAGACACAACCTTTTGACCCGAACTACCGTTCGTTGAACTCATTTTGTCCGAACAAAGTTAACAAACACTCCTTGTACCCATTCGGATCTTAACTATATTCGCATAACCCGATCTCGCTTAAGTTATTGTTTGGTATTGAAAGATTTAAAATAGACCAGGCCCAACTCATTGATGCCCAAATAAAAAGTATTTGTCCCAAAAAAAAATTACAGGCTTAAGAGACCCAAACCCAAGCCAAAATGTATTTTTTGAAAAAAGAATAAAGACTTGAGAACGAGGCCCGCTCAACCATAAGGTAATTCGAATGAGAGAAGAGGCCCATACAAGTGAACTAATTATTATCATAAAATGCATTTTTTTTTATTATGCTTTATTTATTATATTAATTACCAAATAAATACCCAATTAAGGGGCAGCCTAAATGCCCAATAGGAGGTGGCCTCGTACAAGTCAACTAATTATATTAATTATTAATTAAATACAACTGTTCTTCTATACGTCAATACAAGTTAATAATTAAGATGATAGCCTAAGTCCTCGATGGGAGAAAAGGCCCATAAAAGTTAATTCATTATATTAATTATACATTTCTTTACTCTGTATTATGTTTTGTTTTTTTTTTTTTCCTAAATGAAGGATTTTATAAGAATATATAAACAATATAATACATGGAAGAATTAGTAAGGGCATACCCTTACTAAA
>JAOTQH010000038.1:1144377-1164699 GCA_025631255.1 Cornus kousa
GAGTGGGGTATTACAGATTATAAATTTTCACCTGTAAATTCAATGGATGAATTACCTCTCGATCCTTTTTTTCTTACGACACGACAATCAATCATATTGAATCCGATCAGTATCGTTATATATCAAATATTTATTTATAATAAATATGCCTATAAGGTGAGAGTACAACTTTGGAAAAGGCACATGTTTAATGTCTAGATATCTGTCTACAAAGACTTATTATTTCTCCTCCTTTCTTCAATTTTTTTTTTTTTTTTTTTCCATTAAGAAATTACTCTCAAATGACCGGAACAAAAAAAATTGCAATGCATTTACAGGCTTCCCCTGAAATTACTTCCCCAACCTACCCAATGGAGCCTTCATGGCATTTCCCTTTTATATCCTTTACTTCAAAAAGTAAAATTTAAAAGCAAAATAAAATGATTTTAAGCCAAAAAATTGAGCCAAAAGATATATCATGTCCCCCAGTACTAAAAGCCTCAACTGAAAAGGTAACTTATTGGGGTATTATCTATATTAAAATGTTGATATATGGCTATATTCATGGGAGGATCTTGAATGCACATGAAAGATAACAATGAATACCTTTACCATATTCAACCAATGGAGCCATGTTACACACTTCCAGAATGTGATTCTCCTCTTGAGACTGATCATGGGAGGCCACACTGCTTTAAACTTTTGGGATAAAAACTAAAAGGTCGACACACATTATCTAGTTAAGGTTCAAAAGCTATGGACGACCACAAAGATTTTGAAAGTGGCAGCTATAAATGCATCACAATGGTTTTTGTTTTCCTTTCAGAGACAAGTTCTGGCATAGGCATGCAATTATCCACATCACAAGTTTCATAAACATAAATCTATAGCATAAGGGAAAAAAGCTAAAAGGGAGATCAAGGCTAGTAGGATCATGAAATGGATGGTAATCATGGAGAGTAATCTACATACTTCTTAAATGAACCTGATCCAATGAGTGAGCGGCCCAAGCCAGAATGTCCAGAGCATGAATTAGAACCACACCACCACACGGTCAGTTCTTTTGCCTATTTATTGACTTCCAGAACCTAAATTTGCACCCTGATTCCTTAGGTGATAAGCTATGCACATCCAATATATGCATGAGAAACATTGTTTCCTTAAAATCCATCCGCCATCTCAATGCCAGAACTACAAAGAACTTATTTTCTAAACTACAACTTCTATAAAGTATTTAATTTGTTAGTTGATACTATAGTAAACAAATAAAAGTTTATTTTGCGTCAAAACTAAATCTGAACTAAAAATTGGAAAAACACGAGCATCAAATTTACATTGCCATTAACAAATGGATTCTAACCAAGGAAAAAGAAGGGATGACCAGCAATTAAAATCTTTGGATGATTCTAAATTGCACTACTCAAACTAAGGAAATAGATACTCTAATCCCATCCAATCGAAAATGTGTTTAATCAGATCATTCTGGAACAACCTCCTGTTCCAGAATGATCGCAGACTGGTACATCCAAACAGCCTTCCATGCGAACCCACACAAATTAGAAAAGCAATATGCATTTTGTGTATGTGTGGGAAGAGGTGGGGCAAATTTTATGCAGCAAAATAGTCACTCAACAAAGTCTAATCTCAACCAGTTACGATTGACTACATAAAACCTAATTTACCATTCTATTTTATAGTCACTTTATAGTTATATCACCTTTGTAGCATCACCTTTTATAGTCCCTCATCCTTACTCTCAATGGGAATCATGTCACTTCCTCTCAATGACACACATCATATAACTATTGGTATTCGTGACCATGGCCAAAGAATCTTAATTGGATTTCTCCAATTTTATTTCCAATTAATGCTACAACCACCATTTCACAAACGTGTTCAATTACAAAATTTATCCCTTCTTCTCATAGCACATATCCATCTCCGTACTCTACCATTTCGACCAAGCTTATCATTATTATGCTCAACAAATTTATAAAATTTTCATTACGGATAATGTCAATCACACACCACAACAAAACCACTCCTTCCTTTATGCTCAACAAATTTTAAAAATTTTCTTTACAGATAATGTCAATCACACACAACAAAAGCACTCCTTCCTTTAACCCGTCATTCTTTAGTTCTATATACAATATCATCCTCAATCTCTCCCTACCTATGAAAATTTAGCCTAGGTAACAAAATTAATCTTAGCACCTCTTCACATTTGATTTTAACTATACTCTCATATGTGTTCCTAGATTTGTTAAAATTATATTCTATGCATGTAGTTTTAGTTCTACTTATGTGAAAATCTCTTAATTCTAAGGTCCTCTTCAACCTCGTTACCTCCACGTTATAATGGAGCAATCTTAGCGTTCCGCTGGGAACCATCCTGGAGTTAGTTCATCTATGACTAAGATAAAAAGTTATAATCGATTCTGAAGTAAGCCTATCGTGATTGAAAATTTATTTGTTTCCCCTGTAGTATTTCATACCATAATCACAACTCCATTTTCTATGTTCTTTTTCTTATTGGTAGGCATACAGTCCTTTAACATAAAATCTATTTGCTACTCCTTCTTATTTTGGAACCTACCATATTATATCTTCAGGGAGCATATCATAAGTTCTTCCAAGTCAAAAAATCCACATGAAGATCTTTTTCTTATCTCTACACCTTTCCCTGAACCTCCTTCCTTAAGTAAATCAGTATCTATACTTTTATTTCAAATCTTAGTCACTCTGCCCAGGGTTTCACACTACAACTCAGTAACTTAATATTGTGATAAGTGATAACTTAAATAGCTTTTCTATATTCCCTTTATTTTTTTATATATAGGCACTACAATACTTTTTTCACAC
Source organism: Cornus kousa (assembly GCA_025631255.1). NCBI lineage: Eukaryota > Viridiplantae > Streptophyta > Magnoliopsida > Cornales > Cornaceae > Cornus > Cornus kousa. The sequence continues at coordinate 1,147,222 of JAOTQH010000038.1, forward strand.
TGTATCAAAAAAAATTCTTAATTCGAATGATTTTATTACCTAATTTACACAAATCATAGCCTCAATATGAATACAATTTGGCTGTAAAGCTCTTCCACTTTTCATCTTTCTCAATGCACTTCTATACTTCCAACTCCCTGACTTTCTGGAAAAACAATTTTCTCATGTGGTAGCAAAAAATCAAAATTTCACACATCAATCAAAATTTAGCGGGCAAGGGTAGGGTACAGGATCAGCTTATAGTTGGTGTAAGACTATTTATTCTTACAACCCTCAATAACATGATGTAGAATTCATTTTGAGGATATAGATATATAGAATTTGAATTCAAGGAAATAATTGTATCATTGCTCCAATTTCTATAAATGAGTGGAAAGGAAATGCCTGAGGTAGGAAAGGAAGACTGCTTATGGGGTACTTATAAGGCATCATCACTTTGTAGACAACCCCCATAATATGTAATTTGAATGATTATCATGACACTGCACCAAATTGTATCTATGCTCAATCTAAAAAAGCAAAATTCTAGACACACTTGCTTTGAAGTATATATATATATATAAAAGTTTTTTTTGACAACCAAATACAAAAAATATTAGAAAGATTCACAATTTATCTCCGAAAAAGAGAAGAAGAATTTAAAATCCACAATCACAAACCAAGCACGCAATGAAAAATTCTTGATATAAACACACATAATAAGAACAAACCATCTAAGAAAGGGAAAAAAGAAAACTAGAGAATCTCACATAGATATTGAGTTGCCTAATAAAGCTGGCGAAATTGTTGTGCTTGAAGTAATTGGGAAGCAATGCGGAGGAGAACTCAGGGGCATTCCATATGACGAAGCTGTCATCGGACGAGCTCCATGAAATCAAACCATCCGAGGATTGATCATCGACCATCTCATAGCATTTGGACAAGAACGCCGGTACGCCAGACCCATTCTCGGTCGTCTTCACCATAATTGACCGATCAATCCGATTCTTGCAACACAAATTCGAATCAAGAAAGTGTCAGAATTTTGTAGGGTTTAGAATTTCGGAACTAATTTTGATATGTTTCGATCAATTTGGGGGACTCGATACTTGTATAGACAGATTATACATATACATAAAATATCTATTAGATGGTATATAAATATCTTTCGACGTGTATAACACACAGACACACACACACACACACACACATATATATATCTATATATAGGCAAAACAATATGACAAAAAAGTCTAAAACCCTAGGAGGGAGTAAAGAATAGAATTGCGAGGAAAAGGGCAGGAAAGAGAGGATAGATTGATTCTTTGAGTGTACTGACTGACACAGGAGTCATTGCTTTTTTTTTTTTTTTTTTTTTTTTTTTTCTGTCCTGTGGAAACAGAAAAAGTTGGGAACTTTCGGGGGGACAAAGTACCAGGTAAGTCTATGGGCCTAGTTCGGGTGGGCCTGAATAAGTAGAAGTATGTATGCCAGGTATGGGCTCTCACCGACCTCGAAACTAACCTAAATAGCCCAAATCATGACCGGCCATAAATAAAGAGATAAGATAATGTAACGTAAGTATGTAACGTATTTAACAAGCAGGCTTGCTTTTTATTCTCAAGGCAAGCACAATTTTATTTTATTTTTTTCTTCTCGAAATATAAACCAAGCCCAAAATTTTGATTGGCCCATTGGGGCTATGTGGAAAATCTTTTGAGGTTCTATTAAATGCAAGTGTTTTTATCAAATAAAATGTGTTTGAGAAACACAATTTAAATAAATTTAATAGAATAAGGAATTAAAAAGTTTAGGGCATGCTTGGTTTGTAATTATAAATAGTTTTCTGTTCACATAAAACTGTACAAAAAAACGTTGTTTAGTTCAGTATTATGAAAACTCACTTATAAAAATGTTTGTTTTCATATAAGTATAAAAGATTAGGGCTTGCTTGGTTTGTAAATTTGAAAATACTTAACTTCTCAAGAATTTCGAGAATAGGAAATAGTTTTTAGAGAATAATAATAGACATTTTTTTTTTGAAAACAAACTTTTTTATAACCGAGTTTTTAGAAAATAATTTTTAAAAAACTGAACTAAACAGAGTTTTTTGTACAGCTCCCAAGAATTCAACTAGGCATGTTTTTAAATACCCAAGAATTCAACTAGGCATGTTTTTAAATAACTGCCTTTTATAGTTCTTTGAAAACAGTTCAAGTCTTTCTAAAATTATTAGAAAGGTTATTTGAGAATGTAAGCTAGGTACATTTGAGAATTTAACTGAGTTATATGTGTGTATATATATATATATATATATATATATATATAAATTTAAATGAGTAATGACACTACAGTAATTTGCTTATTGACAAAATTATTATATGAAAATCACATCAAACGAGAAGAGAAATCAATTTTCAACTTCATAAATTCTCATTGAAAATAAAAAAATCTTTGAATTAAAATAGAGAGAACTTTGGGTTAAAATCATATTATTTCATGGTCGAACACAATTTTTAGATGTTCTAAATAATTCTTTATTAGGGAGAACAATAAACATGCAACTTAATGTTTAATAAAGTACTTATTAAGTAGCTTTTGGAAGATCTTTTATCTATAAAACTAGACCAAGTTGATTGCATCTCTTATTGATCCACTTGTTAGGTACCAATTGAATATAAAGCCAAATTATATATATAGTTACATTAAGATTATGGAGAGATTATTTTTTTTAATGAAAAGAAGATTATGGAGAGATTTTGGGAGGAGGAGACAAAAGAAACATTGTCGTGTAAGAAATTTTATTGATTTGTTGAAAGAAATTAACTGAAAGTGAAGTGCATCGAATAATTGTAGTGAATTATTAGATTAATTTTTTTAATTCATCAATTATACAACAAATAAAAAAGAGAAGATTAAAAATTATTTGGTTAGATAATTTACTATAAGTATTCGGTGTGAGTATCAGTACTATTCTAATAATAAATATCATATTTTAAGGGAAATAAAAAAAAAAAAAAAATAGTTAGAAAAATAACCATTGTGTTCATCGATTTGTTTGGAGCCATGTCTAAATCATATTTTGAAGAAGTTTTTTAGAAGATAGAGACTCATGTGCCAAATTTATAATATTTGATCATATGCCAATCATTTACCTACAGACCATAGGATTCGACAATAAGGACGAGTATATCTAGTTATTGGAATTTAGTCATTGGATTGAGAGGATTATTTTATTATTCATCAATTAAAAAATAGCTTTTTTTCTTTTCTTTTTTTTTTAATAAAAATTTTGTTATAACTTTTGTTTTGTTACACAATGAGACACCATCTTTTCACATTATAGCTTTCAAGAAACGTATGTTAACCAGAAACAATTCATATACGTATGTGTGTGTTTGCAATTGGGTGGTTGTAGAGAAAGAAAAAAAAGGAATTTATTTAGAAAAGGAAAGTTAAAAAATTTGGTATGTGATTGTGTGTGTATATATAGAGGTGAGATTGTATATTATCTCTATATATAGAAAATCATAATTTTTCTCTCTCTATGTATACATTAATACACCTATTACACATAAACAAATCCAATTATCCAACTTTCCTTTTCTAAATCAATCCTTTAACACCCTGATTACCAATCACAAGACCGATTGCAATCACACACAATTCAACTTTCCTTTTCTAAATAAATTTCTTTTTTTCTTTGGGTGTGAAGGTTAAAAATGTAACTTTATTATTTAAATAGGTATATAGGTGTGAAGGTTAAAAATATAATTTTATTATTTAAATAGCTTAAATAATAAGTCAAAGAGTAATAAAGCTTCAAAGGGTGTCATTATAATTAACACTTAAAAAATTAGGGGCACCAATAATTTGGAGGAGATTAGTATTCAAAATATCACTATCCAAAAATACGAAAAAAATAGAAATAAAAATATAATCACTAACGAAGCTCTTTGGCTTATTATTTAAGCTATTTAAAAAAAATCAGGTAAATTGGAGTCCGAAAGAATTTGACAAAAAACGATTATGGTAAGTTATTTCCTATATAAAAGTAGCTGTTCCCATATAATTTGAGAACAAGCTTGGAGTACGTTTGGATTTGGACTTAGTGATGGCAAACAATGTTATCCATACCATTCTCAAGAACGAAGCTCTTCAGAAGGTTAGCCTGTGTTTTATATATAAAATATATATGTGTGTGTATTATACCATATTTGCTTACTGATTTGTTTTTTTGTCTTTTTGGGAGGTAACAGTACATCTTAGATACAAGTACATATCCAAGAGAGCATGAGCAACTCAAGAAAATCAGAGAAGTCACGTTCAACAAATATGGCAGCAAGTAACTACATATACACACATATATATACACACACACATATGTATATAATTCCTACACTAGATGCATGAAGTTTGGAAATTTAATTTGTTGTAGGGCGATCATGGGTGTGCCAGCAGATGAAGGGCTGTTCTTGTCTATGCTACTAAAAATAATGAATGCAAAGAGGACATTGGAGATTGGTGTTTTTACTGGCTATTCCCTTCTTACCACTGCCCTTGCTTTGCCTCATGATGGTCAGGTTAGTTTATATTGGTAACACACACGCACCCTCACCCACCGGTGAGCTGGGAGTAATATACTCACTTTTAATTCTAGTTTGGAATTACTCAGAGATATAAGGTTAAGTCAAAAAAGAAAAATAAGTAAGTCCTTTATTTATTTATTTTTTTTATTTTTTTATTTTTTAATTTCCTCCCATACTTCATCCATCCTAATGTTAAATTATGTAAGGACCACCTTCCAAAAGAAAGCACAATTTTTTTTCTTGTTCTGTTTGAACACGGTAATTTGAAGGTTAAAAGCCAAAAAAGAAAAATAAGTCCTGTTTTTTTAAATTTCCTCCCATACTTCATCCATTCTAATGATAAGTTATGTAAGCACGATAATTTATGCAAGCACATAGTCATCTAATCATTGTTATCTGAGTCACTTCATCCATGCTAATGATAAATTATGTAAGCACTTAGTCATCCGATCATTGTCATCCGAGTCAAATTCAAAAAAGAAAGCACGATTTTTTTCTTGTTCCTTTTAAAAGTACTCATACAACACTTTTGAAAGTACTCATACAAAACGGTAATTAACCATAGAGTTGAAGTTAAAAACATAGAAGGCAACAATGTTTGAAAAAAAAAAAAATAATAAATGAAAAAATAAATTCATTAATTCCCTTCCCTACCGCCAAAAAAGAAAAATATCCTTTTTTTTTTTTTTTTTTTTCCCTCCCATACTTTACCCAGTCTAATGATAAATTATGTAAGTACTTAGTCATCTGATCATTGTCATCAGAGTCACTTCATCCATTCTAATAATAAATTATGTAAGCACCTAGTCATTCGATCATTGTCATTTGAATCAAATTCGAAAAAGAAAACACGATTTTTTTCATGTTCAGTTTGAAAGTAGTCATACTCTAATTAACCATGGAAGGCAACAACGTTTGAAAAAAATAATAATCATAAATGAAAAAATAAATTCATTAATTCCCTTCCCTACCGTCAAAAAAGAAAATAAGTAAGTCCTATTTTTTTTTTTAATTTCCTCCCATACTTCATCCATTCTAATGATAAATTATGTAAGCACCTAGTCATCCGATCATTGTCATCTGAGTCAAATTAGAAAAAGAAAGCACGATTTTTTTTCTTGTTCAGTTTGAAAGTACTCATACAACATATCGGCATCATGACCTTTGAAATTTTCTTGTTCTACATTTCCTTTTGGTAATTAATGTGAACAAGGGATTAAAATATAAAAAAATACTATCTATAATTGTATCGTTACTCTTTTTTTAAAAAATTCTCTTAATATGGGTTATATATGTTGTGAAATATGGTTGTATATGTTGTGAAAAATATTTAATTTGTAGCCTCTCATATATATTCAACAAATTAACTTTTGAACTTTTAATTTATCCTAATTGAAGTACATATATATTACTGTCATAGTGTGAACTTTTGAACTTTTAATTTATCCTAATTGAGGTACATATATAATACACAGAAATTAAGAATTGAATTGTCCATTTCAACCTATAATGGAGTATTGAACACGTTTTAGTCTCTTAATTAATTGAGATTCTTTTTAGCAATCTCTTAATTGAGATCAATTTCTTCAAATTATCACTTGCCAATATATAGACATAGGACAAATTGATGTTCAAAATTATAGCTACATCGATTCGTTGTGGACGTATCAGATCGACATATATGTATTAAAAAAATATTGATTTATGATTCAAGGACGTAAGACATTGCTACAATAATACAAGAAACTAACTCCATTTTACATTACTAACCAAAATTTGTAGTCTAATAACATTTTTTCACCTTAATCAGATTATAGCGATAGACCTTAATCGAGAAGCATACGAGATAGGATTGCCATTCATTAAAAAGGCTGGTGTGGAGCACAAGATCAACTTCATTGAGTCAGATGCCACTTCTGTCTTGAATGAAATGTTGAGCAATGTAAGTGTGTGTGTGTGTATATATATATATAATAAAGTTTAATTAAACTGTCATTTAAGGAAGGAAAGTTGAACCTTGTTTGCATTAATATATATAATCTTGGATACTAAATTCATATGGCTATCTATCTATCTATATATATATATATATATATATATATATATATGTATATGTATAATTGATATGCAGGGAAAGAATGAAATGATGTTCGACTTTGTGTTTGTTGATGCTGACAAGCCAAACTACATACGATACCATGAACAAGTAATGAAACTGGTAAAGATTGGAGGTGTGATTGCATATGATAACACTCTATGGTACTCTACCGTTGCTTGCCATGAAAATGAAGTACCGGATCAACGTATTCGTGACAACCGGAAGGCCATAATCCACCTCAACAATTTCCTGGTCTCCGACGCCAGAATCGAAATCTCCCAAGTTTCTATTGGCGATGGTGTCACCTTGTGCAGGCGTATCGTCTAGCTAGCCAAGAATTAAGATCGTGTGTGTGTTACTGTGTGTGTATTGTTTGTTTCCATTAAACTGGTTTTATATCATTCATGTGAGTGTTTGCTAATTAATTATCGTTAATTACCATATTTGAATTGGAATATATTACCCACCAGGCCCAACCGAATACAGATTAGCGACAACAGAAAAGAAGCCCAAGGCCACACAGGACCCAAACGAAGCCTCGTTAGGGATGAAAGGATTGAAATGGGGCATACCCAACCAGACCCAAACACCAAGCTCAGCCCAAACCCCCACCGCCCAATTCCCCAACCCACCAATGTTATTTTTTACCTTCCGGACTTCTAACATTCTCCTCCTACTCTTACTATTACTATTACGGTCCGCTGAGCCCTTAGCATAATACCAAATCAAGAACGGTCTGATTTTAATATCAAGTGTAATGGGTTGGGTACTTCGTGATCAAACTTAAAAAAACTTAAACTATTAGGTAAAACTAACACCAAACCCTTTTACATACTCATTTCACATTTCACTTCTAACATTTAACTAGGAGTAAAGCAAATGCTATGTATAGTATTGATCCTATGAACAGATGAGTCCGGGACTCCAGGAGTCACTCCCAATTAGAAGACAGGTGATAAAAGTGATCGATCATAATAAAACAAGAATTGTGATAATGGAGCAATATTAACATCGATTATCCAAGTCATGAGCAGGCAACATTGTACTTGGTACAGTTTTTCATCTTTTCTAGTCTGGCTAAGACATAGCGCGCGCGCACACACACACACACATATATATATATATTGATATATATATGAAACCTGCGAGTTTCCTACTGAGGAGGCGAGAGGGGCTGTGGGATCACACTGAGCTCGCTGAGTCTAGCGTGCATGGCATCGATGTAAGCTGTGGTTTCTTGCAGTGGTTTCTCCATGGCTTCCTTCAGCTTCCCTAGTGCCATGCAATAACCTTCCTGTCCATTCATTTATAAACCCTAATCATTAAATTCTTCAATAACAATTTTTAGAAAAAAATACATATATAGAAGCTAACACTTTTTCTTTTCCCTGTGTGTGTTTTGAATTAGCAAAAACTAGGTTGTTTTCAGGGGATTTTTTTTTTTTATTTATTTATTTCTACTATCTTCTTATAAATTGTAATTTTTATTTGGCTATTTTTGTTTTAATCTGCTACTTAATTAACATGGCCATCCTCAATTTATGCACATGCAAAGGTCCCCATATGACCAACTGAATTGGCCGATATTTAAAACAATTAGCACAATTGTATCCTTTAATTTCCTTTTGTTCCATTTGGCATGCAGTAAATAATTAATCGATCTACCTGAGATCGGAAGTGTGTGTGTATATATATATGTGTGTGTGTGTGTGGCCATTGTTTCCAATTATACAAATATCCGTTTCATAAATATTGATGCATGCTGCGATGATATATACAAGGTTGGGTGTGAGTAAAGGAATCCGTACATACCATAAAGTTATCGAGGTCTGAGCATTTGGAAATGGCAGCATTGAGCTTCATATTAGCTTGATTCAATGCAGTTGTTATACCAACCTCTCCACTATCACCTAAGGCAACCTGAAATCAACCTTACTTTAAGAGAGAGAGAGATTCACCATATATATATATATATATATATATATACACACACCTAATCTTGTATCTACACATTTAACTACCAATCTGACCATGTGGTTGTAAATTAAGTGCCAATCAACTCTACTTATGGCCATCTACAGATCACCAATATATCTAACCATCTCCTTGTAATGCATGTAAATGGCAGTCATCTAATTTTCAACTGTACAGATTGGATTTAATATGAATATGACCCAGAAAGATTAGGGATCAATTAATATATACAGCCAATTAAATCTCAGCATATATATATGATCGACAAGAAAACAACCCTCAATCAATCATATAGATGTACATCATCACTATAAAAAAGACACTCTATTCACATCTCCTGTGTATGCCACTTCATCTTGTGCCATTATATTATGACTTTGTGTAGCTTTACGCAATAATTACATTACATCGTTTATGCAACAACTCTTTTTATGCATTTGTTCCACTATGTTGTACTAGTAATCTACACACACGTACCACAGGATCCGGATTCATTCAAGTGACATGTCATAATACCAATACATGTAATATCCTTATATGTAACACTCCTCGGATCTTTAATCTTAAAATGTAAAAAGAATAAACGAAAGGAAAACCAAATAAATCCCTAATCGGTTAAATCCATTTTTAGTTGATGCACTTATAACACATGTAAACATATTTAAGTTGTAAGGAGATGGTATCTCCTAATTACAGGATCGAAGGCCTGATTGAAGTATTGAACTCATTTAACCAACTGAAAATAGCGCGCGCACACACTGACACACATATATCAGATGGATATATATGTAACATAAGATGGGAAGATCATGGCAATTTTGTACATGTTTAAACACTGTGACCTTTCTTTCAACTGGAATTCCTTCTAGATTCGATGTAGTACAAGCTGTGACCTTACATGCAAATTTACAGGGAAAAAACTATGAATTTTTGTGCTTTTAAGAGTTCTTGGATTTGTAATTAGAAGGGGAGTCAATAAATTGTGAAACCCTATATTACCTTAATTTCATAGTGGAGAATTGCTGAATTGATCAATTGTAGTTGTATTGCAGTTTTGATGTAAATGTTGACAGAGTAGGAATTGAAGTTCACTGACTTGTCAATTTGATTACATTTTGTTGCGGTCCTGTATTGTGCCTTTGATGTTGGAACAATATATCAAAATAGATATATATATATATATTTTTTCCTTCTCCTAATCAGATAACCTGTTTAACAAATTATGATTGTGTTTAGTTTTGAGGTTTTGCAACTAGTAATGAGCACCCATCTTAAATTCCATATTTGATTGCTTAATTACTTAAATTAAATCCTATAGATGATAAGAATCTTACAGAAAGCGAAACTTTCTTACTCCACAAAATCCGAATTCTGAATAAAATCCATTTCTGGACAATCAGATGCGACACACTAGTCATATGCTGTACTATACATTGATCATTCTCTATATACCTCGTGCTGCACTTCTTTTTCCTCCTTTTCTTTCTTTTCTCATATTATTATTATTATGGTGAGGTGCAAAAAAAAAAAAACACTCGCTATATACAAAATGCTAATATACAAAATGTGCAATTACCCGGTCATAAAACCCCTTACATTTTTCAATTTGTGCAAATATGGACAACTCTTTAATTTAGTCGAAATTAAAGATTGAAATGTCTAAAGTACTCTTATGATATAAAAAATATATAAAAAACAGAAAATATATATACACACACACATGCAACTCTCTCACTCTCTCTTCTTTTTCCCACCCCTCTTCCCATTTCTTTCTCCTCATGTTTCTCTGAAGCCAAACAGAGCCTAATCTAGATTATATCGCATTGTGCCTGAATTTTGCTCGACTTGCCTTAGTTAAGAATCTGATCTTGATTACCATACTGGGATTGAAACGCACATACACATCCTGTGTGTGAGAGAGAGTGAGAGAGAGTTCTTAGATGGCATTCATAGTGTTCAAATACTGGTGAACTTTCAGGGTGCATGGTTTATTAGAACTTTAATGGTGAATCAATAAGAGAACAGTTCTACAAAAGATAAGCCCAACAATTCAAGTGGAAGCTCATACACTTGTAGATCATACAACTTCATTGAAGTTCACAACTGAAATGAAAAGCTATTTTTATTTTTTTTGATAACCCAAAAAGTACCTGTAACATAGATTCAGTAGAAAGCTATAATATTAGAACTTAAATGTTATGCTTAACATTATTACGGAGTAATATAGATCTTATACACCGAGGAAATTAGGACTGACCAACCAATTGATACCATAGCTGCTGGCGATGGTTTGGTTGGTGAAGTCAAGGGAAAGATGATCTTTGTAAGGATTCTATTATTGCCCTTTTGATTTCTATTATCGTCAGGGACACTGAAAGCCATAATGACAATAGAGTCCCGGTGGCCTAAAAGTGCTTCAACTACAAGAAGTCGGAAACCTAGAAATTCAAGAATACAAAGTGTTGATCAAAGTTGAAGTCACGGTCCCCCGAAAATGGGTTTACCCACCTTAGTGGTTTTCTATACATAAACATTTATGTTATCGTTTATTTATTTTGTGCTTCAAATTATTTCCTCCTCCTCTTTTTCTTTTTCCTGTTGGAGCACTTTAGTTCTCAATTGATGCATTGCAATTACCGCTTTGAGTGAGTAGTAAGTTTGTGGTTCTATTTGCTTAAGAAATATGGGTACTTCTATGAAGGTCTCGAGTCAAGCACTGGCACTTCACAAACAGTCTTAGACAAATCTTATACAATTGTCAGACACTTGCACTTCATGAAAAGTCTTAAATATGTGTCTGACACCTTCTGGACGTGTCTACAATTGAAATAGTAGTTCCATTATTTTGAACACTTGGTCAACACATCTCTGAGAGTCTCCAAAACTTGACTTATGTAGCATAAATACATCCTAAATAGGGTTCATGTCTGACACACTTGGAAATGAAAGAACACAACCATTGTTATATGTAGTATAATGATTTTCAGATGTATGTCTAGCTTCATCCTCTGCCTTCTGCAATTATTTGTGTAAGAATGCTAAAATTAATAAATCCATATGTTTGTTCTATATAATCGATGCATACATAAAATGCAATATTATATGATGCACTGCATTTGCCATGCTTGTATCCTACATGCATTTTAAAAGATCTGTCATCTCATTGTATACATTTTCTATTGCGTATATGCTGCTTGCATCTCTGCATTCAAAAGGCTGATTAAATCATTTATATATAAGGCACTTCTGATACGTTATCAATATTGACAGGTGGTGTTTGAAGACATCTTCAATGCGCATGATTCTGGCACACTTGAGCAACTAAAAGAGTTAAGCTCCAAGCGTAGAATAATTGAGGAGTCCATTAATAAGAGCAGCTTCATTACAGAGGCTATTGCTAGGGAAATGTCCGGGGGGTTGAATTCTCATTGTGAACAGGTAATGTATTAGTAGCATGAACATGGGTATGCCATGAAAGGTGAAAATTTTCCGTTTTGTTTTTTGGCAACCCTGGTATTTATTATTCTTTCATTCAAATGAATGTACTCATGTATGCACCTTCCGTAACTCTGTTGGTGATTTTGGGATGGAATTTAATTGATAAACTTGTGCATTCAAATTTCAAATGCTCTTGCAGTTTGACTCAAACCATTTTATCCTATTAGAACATGATAGGTTGTTCTCATTCTATGTTTTATGTATTCCAGGACCTTCAGAAACTGGAACAGTATTTGCCACTATTGGAAAACTTGGTTCACCATGTTGATTTGGTTAGCGACTGCCAGAGGAAAAATCGTTGGGTTTCAGACCTTAAAATAAGATGGAGTAGTTCTCTAAGTTCGCCATCTTTCTTTAATCTCAAGGGTCCAAAGTTTTTTCAAATTAACAGTTTACGGTTTGAGCTTGGTATGACGCTTTTTCTTTATGGTTCAATGCTTCGAGAATGGGCTTTAGAAGTTATGTCTGCAGGTAGGCTGTAAATTTTCATATGCATTTTACATTTACATGCGATTTTGGTAATAGTTCTATGTGCTCACTATGAGTTATTGTAGATTTGGTAGAGTCTGCTACCCTTTTCAGAAAAGCTGCTGGAGTTTATCACTATCTGGCTCATGACCTCCTTCCCTATATACAGCCACTGCCAATGTTGATAACTGAAAGGCCACTTGAAGCTTCCTCATGCGTGCCTTCTGTTATGAGCATCATTTGCTTGGCCGAGGCCCAGGTTAGTGTTCATATGCTCTTGTAGTTTTGACCTCGTGAAATTTTTGCAAGAATTTAGCTTTCAAATTGCCTGCATTAGTTGTAAAACAAAAATATTTTCCACTTGCAGCCCACTTATCTCATTCATGTTTTGCAGTTGCTAATGTTCCGATCTTCTTTGCGATAATTTGATGGATTTTTTTCAAATATTAGGCTGTAACTATAAGGAAGGCTGAAGAGAAAGGAAATAGCGGAGGTCTTTTGTCAAAGCTGCACTGTGGCATTACACAGTTACTTGATGAAGCCACTGGTATGTTACATTCTGTGACCGAAGCCCGCAAAGATGTTTCAGCGCGTTTTGTGGTATGTGTGCATTTTGCATAATCTCTATAATATCTGTATTTTCCTGTTGGATAACAAGTAATTGCATGTATTTGAATGCAAAAATGGATGTTTTGTTAGTAAATACTTAATATGTATTTATATTGGATAAAATACGCTAACCTCCCTTGAAGTTTGGCCTAATTACACGTGGGTGAAATAGAATGGCCTATGTTACACCATGTTCCTCTAAGGTCTGCTCAACAACCCCCTTCCAGTTATCTACCCGTCAGAACTGTTAATGAATTTTCGTATAATGACTTAGTTGCCCTTGGTCTTGTGTGAAAAGACATTGATAGCCTTAGATTTTACCATTAAATCAAAAGTACCATCCATGTAATGACCGACTGCCCTCAAAATGATTGATATGATGATTAAAATAGTCAAATGCAAATGAAATCACTTTTACAAGTTTAAAAATTCAATTTAAATTTAAGTTTTCCTATTAATTACATTTGGATTAAGTTTTAAAATTCACAAGGTTCGAATTTATTTAAGTTGTAATAGAGATTAATATTAACCGGTGGTCAAGTTTTAACATTTCGATGTCACCTGCACTATACGCGTCTAACTTAACAGTCATATGTGACGGTCGTCAGCCTCAGGGGTGTAATGTCACCCTTCTTAAACGCTGGAGGGATTAATTGCAACAATTAATAGTTGGGGGGTGTATTTTTTTAACTAGTCAATAGTTGAGGGTGTTTAGTGCACTTTTCCTTAAATTTTTAACAACTAAAAAATTTATATGGATTAATTAAGATTTAATTAGTTCTCTCGTCAATCTCCAATCACCATGAGCAAAAATAAAAGAAAATCTCAAATCGCCACATCTCTGTCCCTTCTTAGTCCTCACTTCCAATTCACAACTCCTATTTTTGCAATTTTCCATTTCTCTCTCCTAATCATCCACATAAATTACAACAATACCTTCCCACTCGTTCCAAGCTCATCCACGTATTAACCGTCAAAGGTTTTAAATCCAACTCCATCAATTCAAGTCCCCAACTCAACATACGCTGATCGATTCCAAGAATCATACATGGCCGTGCATTCGTTTGAACCCTACTTTTGATTGTTCACTGAATTTAGTATAGGAAAACAAGAATTGCAAAGAGCGAATTTCTTTGAATTTACTCGGGGAATTGAATTATTGCGACCACCACCACCATTGAATTGCTCCATTTTGCATAGCCTTATAGGCTTGAGAAACAAGAAGCTTTTGATTTGGTCCCAAACTTAACCTTCCACTATGACAGCGAGTTATCACCACCATGGCAAGAAGATGGAAGCTTGATCCGCGAAGAGCAAATTTCTTTGAATTTACTCAGGAAACAAACAGCGAACAGAATGAATCGCCGTAAAGTGCCTAAACCGACAACAACACAGGCTTGGGAGCAATGATTTGGCAAATGAATTGAAAGGGTTTGGAGACGATTCCTTTGAGGAGGAAGTTGAAGATGTCAGAGGGCTCGGCACCTCAAGGTGGTGGGGTGGTGGTGGTCGAGATCGTCGGAAGGATTGGATTTTTGGCAAGGGACAGCGAAGGAAATGACGAGGACGTCGTCTGGTAGTCCATTGACGCGACTTTCCTCTCCCCCTTTTACTGATAAAAACAATAAGAAAAAGGGTTAAGTGCAGAAAACCCCCCTCTAATATAGGTTATGTGCACAATAATTCTCTCCTTTTTTAAAATGTGCATTTCAATCCGTAATATTAAAATAAGGTGCAAATAAGTCCCTCTGACCACTTTTTGGCAGAAAGTAAATACGAAAATCCGATTTTACCCTTTTGTTCCTATTTTGCCCCTCATCTCTCTCTCCCCCCCTCCCCTCTCCACCAACGAGCCACCTCTTCCCACCACCATTACAGGCCACAACCCCCATCGTCGCCACACCTAAAAGTGTGTATATATATATATACATATATTTATGTATACACACGTGTATATAATTCAAAGTCCATCACTGACTCATCCAACAACTTCCACCATCACTCACTCAATCAAACTCACACACAGTCTCTATCCATTGATGAGAGAACCAGAAGAGAGAAAGGGTAGATAATCAAGAGATGCAATTTTTTGGCTGCCACCCCCACTAACCACCACCATCACTACTACCCCCACCGCCCCTCTTCTCTCACATTCCTCGCAATGGAAGAGGCTCTGCAACAAGCGATTTGATTCAGCGGCGATGATATACACTGACAGTTTCATCAATTTGTCCTCCACCAAGAAAATCGAAGCTCTTTTGTGACCCACAAAAGGGTTTTCATCAATTTGTTCCAATTCCACCAATTGGGATTTGTAAACCAAGTGTTATATTTGGCTTATATAGACACACACTATATTATATAGAGATTAGAGAGAGAAACCATGGGCTGTATCAAACCTATCTCTTTTAAAAATGTTGTATGCGCGAGAAACGAGGGTGAAATTAATTTTCTTTTTACTTATACTTCATCTCCTTCCATATTATCATTACTGCCTCTAACATGACAATTGGTGATGCCTCCAACAAATTAATAAGTTAGTATAAAAAAATATATTATGACTTATTTACAAGTACACTCAAACAGAACTTATGACCTCTTTTCTTGCTCTAGTGCATTCATGGAACTTTTCTCTCTTAATGTTGGATCAAGATAATTATGGGTTGGATTTGGTGGCAATGGTGATGGCGGTGGAAATGCAAAATGGTTTGGGTTATGTATATGTGTGTATAGGTTTTGGTGTGGATTTGTGTTTCTAGTTTTTGAATTTGAAAAATGTAGTTGGTAGTGGTGGTGGGTGGAGAGAGAAAAAGAGAGGGGGAGAGAAAGGTTATTTAAAAAACTCATACACAATTTAGATAAAATAGTCATTTTACATGGCTGGAATTCTCCTGAAATGATGGTATTATCGTCATATTAAGTCTCCAGGGGGCTATTTACACCAAATCAATAGTATATGGGTGTTTTACACTACACAGAGACTACTATATCGATAGTAGAGGAGATTTTTTGCACTTAACCCTTAAAATTTAAGCAGTTTAGTGATTTTAAGTATGTTAAATAAAAAAATAATCATACATCGGGGGTATTTACTTGTGATACTCTTATCTATTGGCTGGGACATCACATGATAAATACATTGAGTATTATAAAACATTTTCTATATTTGTTCCAACTGCTTTTATGCTGACTAGGCACAAGCCTGTGTGGATCCCAATTCCCACCATACCATATGGGTTATATGCCTTGGCGGAATTGGAGTTGGAGTTATCGTAACTAATAAAATATTGTTGTAATCTGACTAAATAATATTAAAATTGAGATTAATAATAATTTAGGGGTGCACAAAGAACTGGTAGAATCGTTGAGAACCGAAATCGGTGTTGGTGCTTCGGTTTCGATTCCAAACTTCAGAACTGAAATTGGAACTATATAATAATTATATATATTATGTTTTTTATTATATAAATACTAAGTAATATATATGCCTATTTGTCCCTACAAAGATATATATATAATAAATGTATGTTCTCGTGTACAATATTATATATCAAAATGTATTACAGATGGGTTTAGAGTCATTCAATTATTATTATTATTTTTAAAAAGGAACCGAAATCGAACCAGAACCTTGGAACCGATTAAGAACGGTTCCGATTTTGGTTACAATTTTTAGAAACTGTTGGGAACGGATCCGGTCCCAATTCCAATTCCAATTCCAATTCCAATTATGCCAAAAATCGTAAGAACAAAATTGTGTACACTCCTAGATAATACCATGTTACTCACATAACTATTTCGCTTTAGTTTTCAAATCGATTAGTCGAGTTATCTTTCAAATTTTAGGGCCTGTTTGATTTCCTAATTCAGTGCTGAATGCAGCACACGGTAAATGATTTTTAAAAATAAGTTTGTTTGATAAAATTTTAAGACGCCGCTTAACATGATAAGTACCGTTTAAAAGAGGCCAAAATTTTAAGCGGAATGTTACTTTCACTTATCGCAGAAGACAGTAAATGGTTAGATTTAAAAAATATTTTTTTAATGATTACTCTATCCTCAATTATAACATAATTCTAATATTATGTAATTATTTATATAATAGAATTCTATTCTCATAAAATAATTTGTTGGTAAAATATATGCTTTATGTGACATTTAATATATAACAAACCTTATGCTAATTTGTCATGAGATAATTAACAATATGCTAAGAAATCATTAATTAAATATGCAACTCTATATTTAATTAAATATGCAAAA
>JAOTQH010000038.1:1206910-1223372 GCA_025631255.1 Cornus kousa
CTTGCCATATCGCTGTTATTTCTTGCATCTTTGGAAATTCAGACCGCTTGAGAACACCAATGGGTAAAACGGTAATTGATTGTTTCTTTTAAAATAATTTTTATTTTTCTTATCTATATTTTGTTTCTTTCTGTTTTTGCATGTGGTGCTTGTCTTTATTGAGAGCTGTCTGTTTTATGTATTTTCTTTGTGGAACTGTTGAATATGGTTATGATGATAATTTCCTTTCTTACACCTACCAAAAAAACAGATAATTGCCTTTTATAAGATATAGGTTTTAAAAGCAAAAGAGGAAGTGCATTGTTTACTGTTTTTATTTTTATCAAGTAAAGACTTTATAAAAAGGCCTAATAGGGCCTCTAAAACTATCAGAGAATCCAAAAACTCAACTATATCCTCCATGGATTTACAATATCTCCCTATTAACCCAAAAACAAAGAGTGTTAATAATAGAGAACTTCAACTCCCCCATAGGAGTTTCCTTTCCTTTGAAGGATCTTATATTTCTTTCAAGCCATAAACACCACCAGACGCAAAGAGGCGCAACTCACCAAAAATCACGGACTTGGGCCCCCACTATTCAACCTCGCCAAGCCTCAATCAAATTTCTGGGGGATCTGGGCACCCTTGAACCCTAAACAAGCTCAACAGTAAGACCTGGAAATCCCTTGCTATGGGGCAATGCAAAAGAAGGTGATCAACCATTTCCCCTTCTCTCTTACACATGTAGTATCAATTGATCACTACCTGTCTTCTCCTTCTCAAGTTCTCTTGGGTTAAGATCTTCCCTAACACCGAAGTCCATGCAAAAAAAGCCACTTTAAGAGGGGCCTTGGATCTCAAAAAGGCTTCCATGGGAAAGACTCCCCATGGGCTTCCGTAATACACCTGTATAAAGACTGAACACCAAAACGACCCTGGGGAGAAAGAACCCATATCCATGAGTCAGAAACATCGCCCGTAAACTATTATATGTACACCATTTCCAAAAGACCAATGACATCCTCGATGTCCCAATCCTGAAAGTGCCTCAAGAAACGTATGTTCCAAACTGTTCTCTCACTATCAAGACGATAGCCTGGGAAGTGATGGCAAGAGAGTGATCCCCACACCAAATGTCCTCCCAAAAGTGGATCCCCCTCCCATCCCCCACTCAAAATCTAATGTGTTTTGAGAATGCATCCCACCCCTTTCAAATAGACTTCCAAACCCCAACACTGTAAGGCATTTTCACCTCCCTGGAACACTAACCACCTCTCTCCTCCCCAAATCTGTTTGCAACCACCCTTCTCCAAAGTCTATGCCTCTCCACCCCAAATTCCACAACCACTTTCCCAAAATGGCCTTCGTAAAAGGCACTAGTCTTCTAATACCCGGACCTCCCAAGCAAATTGGACTACAAACTTGGTCCCATTGAACCAGATGAAACTTGAACTCCTCCCCTATCCCGCCCTAAAGGAAATTTCGTTGCAACCTCTCAATCCTTTCACGCGCAGAAGTAGGAATCAGAAAAGAGAAAAAATAGGTTGGAAGACTCGACAAAGTGCTCTTCATCAAAGTGATCCTCCCACCTTTCGAAAGACACTGCAATTTTCCACCTAGCCAACCTCCTCTCAAACCTCTCCACAACAGGGACCCAACATTCCACTCACCTTGACAGCGCCCCAAGTAGCAACCCCAGATAAGAAATAGGAAAAGAGCCAATGCTGCAACCCATAATGTCAACTAGAGTGGAGATCTCGGGAACCTCTCTAACGGGAACCAAGACACTCTTTCCCACGTTCACCTTCAAGCTAAAGACGACTTGAAACCAGGTCAATAGACTACTCAAGCATCTCACTTGAGACGCATCACAAAAAACTAAAGTGTCATCAACAAACATCAAATGGGATATCTTCAATTGACTAGAGACGTCTCTGCCCCTCCGAAAACCTCGCAAAAATCCCAAATCCACGACCCTCCTCATCAATTTGCTAAGAGCCTCCATCACAACGAGGAACAAAAAGGAAGAAAGCGGATCCCCATCTCAAGCCCCCAGAACTACTAAAGAAACCCGTCGGAGAGCCGTTCACAAGGACCGAGAAGCGATCACTGGAGATACAAAATTTTATCCATCTCCTCCATCTCTCACCAAATCCTAACCTCTCCAATAAATAGAGAAGGAAGCTCCAACTAACATGATTGTAAGCTTTCTCAATGTCAAGTTTGCACAACACATCGAGGACCCCACTACACAGGCTAGAATTCACGCTCACGAGCAATTAGGACATAATCTAAAATTTGATGGCCTCCAACAAAAGCATTCTGGGATCCGAAACCCCATCCAAAACATCCCTCAAATCTCAATGCAAGAACCTTAGCTATTAATTTTATAGATGCATCCCACCAAATTAATAGGCCTGAAGTCCCGCACATCGGATGCGGGAAGGTGGCATTCAAACTTTTCTCAAAACGGCCCTGAGTGCGTAAGCTTTGTAAATTTGAATTTTATAACAATAAACATTTACTAACTAGAAGTAGTAGTAGAGAGCCAAGTTTTATAGGTGATGCAGATGGTGAAGTGTTCTAAATTTTGCAGGGTGAGGTATAAATCTTAAGGTACATGTCCCTTTTGATTATTTTAATTCAATATATTAGTGAAATGTGTGTATAAAGGTAATACCGTAATATGATATTACTGCAAAGGGGATGAAAAAATAGACAGCTGCTAAATAAGTAACATTCCATCCACTTCTTTCCCTTCTGGAATGTCCTAAAGTGTCTTTTAGAAAGTCAATGCACCAAAATTAGAACTTACCTTTTTTTTTTTTTTTTTTTTTTTTTTTTTTTTTTTTTCTTCAAGGTTTTGAAAACTTCCACAAATTAACAATTTCTATCTTTTAATTTTGGAGGGTTAGGTTTGGAATTTTAATGACTGGTGTGTGTGTCTAAGAATAAAAAGGAAGATATATTAAACTACTATTAGACCAACCATTCTTCATGGGACAAAATATGGGGCAGTTAGGAAATAACATATGTACAAGTGAGCGTTGTGGAATTGCGAATGTTGAGATGGATGTGCGGTAAGACAAGAAATAATAGAATTAAAAAATGAACACATTCGAGAGATAATTGACCACCAATTGGAGATAAAATGAGAGAAGTTGATTAAGATGGTTTGAACATGTGCAAAGAAGACCACTAAATGCACTAGTTGGGAAGAGTTGCATGATTCACATCAGAGTAATGTTGGAGAAGGAGAAGACCAAAATTAACATCGATAGATTTAGTAAGGAAGGTTATGATTACATCAGTAACTTGATCCACATTTTGAGAGCAAGGAAGGTTATAAAAATAAAATGAAGTCAAGAAAAAATTATTAATAGAGCACAGCAGAAGAAGAGAGAAGTTTTGAAATTCTGAAACTAAATGAAATTATTAAGGGTTTGAGTTACAGATTAAAAGAAGATTCGAGTAGAATCTCTATGACAGCCGATGTGTAGTTTCTTGAGTCACTTGAAGTTCGCTACTTGTCTGCCATCCTTATGCAAGGAGTGATGAATCTTTCAGTCCTAGGTTCAGATCTTGCAAACTTGGGATTGGGCTGTAAAATTTGGGGTTTAATGTTTAATATTTCAAAAAGGTTTCTGGACTTGCAATAGAAAATGGTCTGGAGGCCCAGAGAACTAACTCATTTAATCAATTTGGAAAAGCCAAACAATAGGATTCATAGGTTGCTAAAGGGATCATGACCATACAATCATATGGGCGATTTTATTGATCCCACTACGATTCCAACTTTGGGCGATCTTGTATGCGATTCAGATTGATTTATAAACTTGTGATCATATGATCCTACTATCCGGAATGTGATATTAACCACCATGGTAGATGGTGTTCAGATTACTTAATTTGACTAGAATAGAGTTCATTTTACTACCTACATTGGGAATCAGAGTTACAGTCTGATGTAGGATTCTTTATGCTTGAATAATCCGTTCTTTTATAAGTTAGAGGTTTGCGATATGTGCAAGTTGAATCAAATTTTTTTGAATAGAATTTTTCCCTTGAGCTTACTTAATAATTTTAAAATGTAAACATCCTTAAACTGTGAACCATTTTATTTTTATTTTTTTATGATCCCAACCCAGTGTTCCTTTATGTACTCGATGCAATTGAATTCACTACATGCACATATATGTAACATACACAAGACTTGATGTTCAGAAATTGGTTTTTTGAGGACTACAATATTGGATTGGATAATTAGATTTAGCGTGGATTGTATGGACATGATATATATTATCGAGTGAAGTTGAGAATCAGGTCCAGATACTGTGGTGTGTACTTATGTCTCTGGAGAATTTTATTTTGGAGGGTGGGGCCTCGGTGTTCGTGCCTTTTCATCCCATTATGACACCTGATTAGTTAATTTGTCACCAACGCAAGGTCTAATAACTGAAAGTAACCTGGAGTATGAGACTCTTGTTCAGGCTTGAATTTGGAATTGGGTTCAGATGTCCTTTCAAAATTATGCGATAAATTGTGTTATCACCAAGGAAGAAATTTTTTTTGAACTGGCTTAGTTCCATAGAAGAGCGAGTCAAACATTATATTTAGCATATATGCAGGTGTAAATGAATGAATGGATGCATTAATATAAATAGTAACAACAATAAAAGAAATAATCCAAGTTTAAGGAATTTTAATTTTAATTTAATTTCTCCTTATTTTATGACAAACCGGGTTATGGAATCCGGGGCGTGACAACCCAAATGCTTATTCAAACATACATGTCTAAGAAAGTAAGCCGACTTTACTGATCATGAAATATTTTTTTTGGTTGTGCAAATTGTGCATTTCTGTTGCATTATCTAATATGAGTTGAGCATGGTTTTTGGATGTCAAATATACTGCGTATTTCTGTGACATTTTTTGATTGATAATTACATAGATGGTTTTACTGTGACTCACTTTAGAGTTATTTCTCATTTCAGGTCTCTCGTTTATCAAGAAAAAATGTATGCTTTGTTATGTTTGTGGATGAAATTACTTTGCAAACTCTTTCTTCTGAAGGCCAGATGCCGGATAGAATGGGTTTTGTTGGTATATGGAAGATTGTGGTGGTGAAGAATCTGCCTTACACTGATATGCGGAGAGTGGGAAAAATACCAAAACTTTTGCCACACCGACTTTTTCCTTCTGCAAGGTAAGAAAAGACCAATTAAAGTATGAAATGAGTTACACTGCTTTGTTAATGTAGTTCATATTACTTAAAGCATTCCTTCCATTTGATAGTATCACTTTATGTTGTCAAGTATCTCTACTTTGATAATTGAGAGTGGGTTTTAGAAATTTTTTTCTCAACGTAATCACTTGTATAGGCTCTAGTACAGTTTTTTATTCAATTTTGAATGTTTTTGTGTAGGTGACAATGGTATTCTCTCTCTCTCTCTCTCTCTCTCTCTCTCTCTCTATATATATATATATATATGAACTCTGTCTTTAAATGTTATTTTGGGCTATGAATTTTAATCTTATTAAACTTAAAGGTCTTTTTGCTTCCATGGATCAGAATGTTCTTAAAGAAATATATGGGAGAAAAAAAACTTCTCTGATATTTTTATTATTATCTTTGGAATAAGTGAATGACCAGAATAAGTAGGAGAGGAAACCTTCACAATTAGGTTAACCAACTCTTTGATTCTAGGAAGTAAAATAGGAAACTAAGTGACATAAATCTTGGAGATTTGGATACTAATTATCTTCATCTCTTTATTTGAAACTAACAAAATCTGCTAACTAATTATCTTGGAATTTCCACACTTACATTTCTCTCTTGCTCTCTTATTTCTCTATGCTTTTTTTTTTTTTTTTGATAAGTCTTATTTCTCTATGCTTTAATCAGTTCAATGCACAGCTATCACCATGTAACCTTTAACAGCAACGCATATATAGTGGGTTCCAAACAAATCGCCTGCAACACCACCAATGCAACATGGGATGGTGTTATTTGTTTTGATGGTCTGTGTGCCATTGTTTAGAGAGAAAATGGGTGAAGTGTGGTGAGCAGGAAAGCTCTGTAATCTCATGATACAAATAAGTCATTAAAGAGAAAAATTCTCTACAATCTCAATTTTTAATAGAAAAATACCAGTGAGTGGGATATTTAGTGGGCCTGATACAAATGGGTTGATGTAATTGGATTGTAGTTATAATAGACACAGAATATCATATTTAGTAATTGTGTCATTCTTTTACTTTTGTATGAATTTTAGATTAGGTTTACATTTAACTTTTTCAAATTAAATCTACGGAGTAAAAGAAAACTCTTTCAAATCTAGTTTATATGCAACTCTTTCTTCATTGCAATCATGGTATGGACAAATTGAAATCAATACCCAAATACCATGGCGAATTAATTCTATAGGAAGCTTTTCCGAATCTTGTTGGTGATCCAGCAAGTCCAATCTTTCTTTTGCTTAGTTTGGAATTTCTCCTTCCGTATGTAGCAATTTGTGTGCTTTGGAATCGGATAAAGTTGAAATTTTCTAGTTTTTCCTTCTGATTTTCAGCATTTTCTGATGCAACAACACTTCAATACCCTGTTCTAGGTAGTCATGAGGACTTTTGTTCTCATTGTAATGTAGTTTCCCTAATCCCCTACCAATTTTTATTTTGTTTTATTTATTTCTTATTAATATTTTTTTTTGGGTCTGTTGTTTTAATGGGTTCTTCATTTTTTTTTTTTTGGGGCCTGTTATATTAATGGGGTTAGTAGATGCATTGGGGGTGAATGCTTGTTGAGTTGTTGGAATGGATTTAGGGTTTTACTGATCTGGAGGTTGCATTGTTTGCTCCGGCGGTGATCGGCTTTGTGGTTGGCTGAAGAGAAGAGAGAGAAACGTGAGAGAGAGGAGAGAGAGACTTTTACTTTGCTTAGATTAGCAGTGAAGACATTTTGGGGTTTGTATAAAAAATTTGGTCAAAATTGATCACAAGCGGGCCATTTGCTCAAAAGATTGATAATACAGGGATTATATGCACTTAATTTTTAGCAAGGGTGTTTCTTGTACATTTTTTGTATAGCTGAGGGTTTTTTTTTGCACTTTACGTGTACCCATTCGGTCACTCCCTAAACCTTGTGTATGACTCCATTGCCTATGGATTGCATTAAGTGTCTACTCGTATTTTTTACTGGTCTTTTATTCAGCTTGAATATTGAAGGTTTCTGATTTAAATTCTTCATAAAAAAACTTACTTTAGCTTTCAAAATTCCAAAATCAGGTAGAAGCAATGATTCTTGGAGAGGTCCAGGACCTGCCGAAAGGATTGGGAAGGGAAAATAGAATCATTCAGACAGTCATGAGACAACTGTTATTCGCACTGGATGGTCTTCACTCAACAGGGATTGTTCATAGAGACATTAAACCACAGAATGTTATTTTCTCTGAAGGTAATTGCAGCATGTTTAGTGTTAGATATAGAAACAGCTAATTCCCACTTTTTTTTAGAGCAAGTGTTTAACTATTGGCAATTAAATCTTTAATCAGGGTCTCGCACATTCAAGATCATTGATCTTGGAGCTGCAGCTGATTTGCGAGTAGGCATCAACTACATCCCAAAGGAGTTTCTTTTAGATCCAAGGTATCTTCTTTTCCATGATGTGACATTGGTAGCCAGTTAGTGTGAGGCAAAGAAACTGCTTTTGGTTGCATGTTTGTTACACAACCTGTGCTTCACGTTATCCAAGTCTTTATCTTATGAGCTGTATAAACAATTATTGTGTACCCCTTTTTTTCTTTTTTTCTGCTGGAGTGCATGGAGTGGTCTGATGGGGCCTCTAGTTTTTCCCAATGTAGTCATCCTGAGCTACTTCCGTTTTTGAATGGACACAATTACTAACCCTATAATTCAACTCATAAATTATCAGGAGGATTTGAAAAGATTAGAAGTTTTCTGTGAAGTGGCATATATATTTAGCTTTTTGCTTAATTTATGGTCAAGATTTCAAATGTCCTTGTCCTGAAATATGAAACATATAGAAAAGAAGATTGCTTTGAGAAAAGTAATATACAAATGCACAGTTCGTGGAGGGACTGGGATACTTTTTTTCCCCATTCTTTTCAGGCCAATAACACACACTATGACAGGGCAAACATTTGGCCTTACATTAACTTTTGATTAATGACACTAGAAAATTATGCGAGAGGGGGCAGCCTCTAACAAGAAGAAGATAAAAAAAATGTTGTAGGGGGCAATAGTGGAGTTTTTTTTTTTTTTTTTTTTTTTTTTTTTTAATTTCAGTGGGGGCAATTTTAAAATTATATAGGTATATAATACAAAAAAAGAAAAATCATTAAGTATATATTAACAAAACAAAAAATTTATGTATAGGTCCGTGCATGCTGATTGAAATACGTACATAAACTAATCCTCCACAACAAATTCCAGCTTAGATGTCTTTCATGACAAGGCTGAACTAATTTTTGTGATTATGGAGTGCACTGCATGATTGGGGTGGCCTTCACACTGCCATAAACTCTCCCTAACCCGTGATAATTCTTCATTCTCAAATCTGTATTGATAGTTGGACTACCAAGAGACTTACCACTTGTGATGCACTGAAATTCATTCAGAACTAGGTCATGCTAACCATATGACCGATATCTACTCAATTTGCTACAAACTCTATCACACAACTTGTACCTGTTTTTCTCATCTGAGATTCAATAGAACATATAGTATTATTCTACTTGGTTTGATGGCATCCTGCTGCTCATTTAATGTTCATGACCTTTTGGTCCTTTCCTGTTCAGATATGCTGCACCTGAGCAATACATTATGAGCACGCAAACTCCCTCCGCACCCTCGGCTCCAGTGGCAGCAGCACTTTCCCCAGTTCTATGGCAGGTGCCAAATCAACTATGAACTGTACCAGCTTAATTATCAATCAGTCGACTAATAAGACAATTAACCTCTTTTTCCATGGTTGTGATGATACAATCGTTGAACAGATGAATCTACCAGATAGATTTGATATCTACAGCACTGGCCTCATATTCTTACAAATGGTGAGAAATAAATACTGCTTACTAGTTATATGACTATTTCATTTATTTAGTTGACTTATTTTAGAATATTTTTTGTGATACTTGAAGAAGAGACATAATTTGGAAATTTAGACGTGACAAGGCCAATTTCTGTGACTCCTGATAATAAATCTTTTAGAACTATTATTTCAAAACAATTATCTAACAAATTAGGTAGTAACACCTTTTAGCTGATCTGGGGTGATTTATGGACACTAATTCCAAAATGTAGCAATTTGAATTAGTACTTGGGTTTAATTTTTTCTTTTAGAATTTACAGATGGATTTAAGATGCGAAAATCTCCAGGAGCCAAAAAAGAATAATATTTAAGAATTGTGCAAAGACATAAGTTCAAACACTCACAAGTGGGTTCAATTCAGGAAGTTTAAGGTAGTTCAATCCATGCTCCAAATTCCAAGGTTTCAATTCTGATTATTGTCCTCCAAAATGTGTGCTTACCTGACAGTCTGGGACAACTTAAGATGGAATCCTTAAATTCCAAAAGCCCTGTTCAGTTTAAAATTGGATATTTATTTATGGAAAAATCAAAGTACTGATTGAAATACTTGAAACAAATGAGACGTCAATATTTTGAAATTTCATTGAAATTCGAAAGCCTGATAGATGTAAATTTGTCAGAATTTAGCCTTCAAACTGCTCTTGTAAAAGCAGAACAGATATATCACATTTGGCTAAGATCATGTGTGATATCTTTTAACATCTATATGTTGGCTTTAATTTTGTTCTTATTTGCTATACTCGTAATTTTGGCTTGTACAATTAGGTTTATACAACATTCTGACAGTGTTCTCCCTTACAGGCATTCCCAGGATTACGTACCGACAGTAGTCTCATACAATTCAACCGTCAGCTAAAGAGATGCGACTATGATTTGGTTGCATGGAGGAAGACTGTTGAGCCTCGTGCTGGCTCTGATCTCCGGAGGGGCTTTGAGTTATTAGATTTAGACGATGGGATAGGATGGGAACTTCTGACATCAATGGTTCGGTACAGAGCACGACAAAGAATTAGTGCAAAAACAGCTTTAGCTCACCCTTACTTCGATAGGGAAGGCCTATTGGCTTTGTCAGTCATGCAGAAGTTAAGGATGCAACTCTTTCGTGCTACACAACAGGATTACGGGGAAGCTGCCAAATGGATTACTCGGCTAATGGCAAAATCAGGAACACAAAAAGATGGTGGCTTCACCGAAGCACAACTTCAGGAGCTCAGAGTCTGTATCTAACTATAATCCGAATTTAATTCATTACAAAAATCTTTGTAGAAAGAGTTCTCGTCATCTTTTTCTCCCATGCAGGAAATACGACCTAAGAAGAAGGCGAGTCCACAGAGGAATGTTCTTGCATCAGTTCTTCGGCTTCAGAGGAAGATTATAAAGACGGTGAACGAGAGCATGGATGAGCTTAATCGGCGTAGGAAGAGCTTATGGTGGAGCAGGTGGATCCCCAGAGAGGAATGAAGATGGTATATATACATATTTTTTTTCTTTAAATTTTTGTGTATATTTTGTGCAGCCATCATAACCACTTAATTTGATGGAATCAAATGATGCCTAAGAAAAGAAGGAAATTAAATCAACCAGTATTATGTAGAAATGTATTTGGGAATCTTTTGTACAAACGAAATAATTGAATATAGCTAAAATACTTTAATTCACTGTACAATTCAAACTTCGACCGCTAATAATTCAAAATATCAATTAAAAATGTTGTACTTTTTAGATTCAAATCCGTGGGAAGGAAAATAACTATACGTATGAATTAGACAACTGTAATGCTGTATAATCAAGCCTACCATTCACTGACAGTAGCAGAACATGTGGGATGGAAGTTTCTTAGTGTATAAGCAGCAAGAACATGTGTAGTGATGGAGTTAATATTAAACTACATGATTCAAACCTTAGAAATATGTGATATATATTAGATAATATCGAGTATAATGAAAGCAGTAGCCCCGTGTCAATCACGAGACCTTCACGTGCAACCTCGACCTCCTTGTCCAGTACAACCAGGCCATATTTTTAGATATAATCCGTGCAACAAACTCAGGCATGGGACACCTCAAACTTAGCCTGGAACACTTAGATTATAGTGCATTTCAGAGTTTAATTTAATCACTGTTGTCTCCTTTAATCTAGTTAGGTTTCCAAAGCTTTGGGTGTCTCACACTCCATAATACACACACACACACACACACACACACACACACACATGTAGTTATATATGCATGGTTGCATATTTTATGGATTCTGGCCATTACAAAGTACAGATAAATATAAAACAATCTTTCATGTACATGTATGCATAATGCATTGGTGATACGCAATATTTTATTTTATTTTATTTTTCTTCTAATGCATGTTATTATACCATCACTCTGAGCATGCATGGACATGTTGAACTTACTCCTCCATTATTCAGACCTCAATTCAATCACTCGATGACTCGAAGTTTAATTAATCCTGTATATATTGCATTTTACCCATATTTCTGTAGACTTTTACCTGTTTGGTGCATATACATATTTGAGTACGAGGATGGTCATTGTGTACAAATAATTTCTGTGGTAATTAGGTTTTAATTTATACTAATCTGCCTCATTAACGAGAACACGCGTAGCTAAATAGCTGGAGGAAGAAACAAAAGACCGTGAGCTACTCTATCGATCGAAATTAACAGCTTTTTTTTATTTATTATTATAACAAAAATTAAGAGCTTCAGATTGTTCAAAAAGAGGGAGGAGAAGAAAATTGTTTATTAGGGTTTGTGTTAATGGAAGTTGGCATCCTAAGTGAACTGGGAGGAACACGAGACTAAGCAAGTTGTGCATTGCTTTGTCTTTGATAAAGTATATAAGTTAATTAATCACACTTATTGGGTTTTGGGCTAGCTCTTGTATTATTAATTTATTTTTTAATCTTGTAATTGTAACTTTATAGTAATGGAATCTTGGTCATAGCCGTGAATTTTAGTATTAAATTTCTCTGGCTCTTAGTTGTTAAATTGTACTTTGGCACACGAATTGGGAATCCATGTGAGGTTTTGACTGTTATTTTGATTTTCCTTTAGCAAGGAAGCATAGAGAAACCCTTTCAAGCCCAAGATGGGGAGTTTCAGTTCTCAAGAGGCCACTAATTAAAGCAAACAAGTCAAGTTCGAACTTGATTTATGCTTGTTTAGTAAATTTTAAATGTTTAATCATAAGCTCATATAGGCTCATGAATGTGTTCATAAGTATATGCTTGTATATGTTTATTAATGTACGCTTATGAAAATTTTCACAACCATAGGTTTATGTAAGATCGCATGCAATGATCTTAAACACAAGCTCAAACTGAGCCGAATTATTATTTTTATTAAACGAGTCAAATTGGAGCTTAGTTTTTTGAACTCGTCACGTATCCGAGTTGATCCCACAAACGAGTGAGCCGAGTTTGAACAGACTCAAGCTGGACTCGATTCAACTCAATTCAAGTCGTTTGCAATCCTAATGACCTTAAAGCGTAAACTTACACTCGTGTGTAGGAAAGGCTATAGATATTCATATTTATTAGTAAAAATAAAGATGATATGAGCTCAGCCCATTGTAGTTGCTTATGAACTTTATAAATGTAGTTAAGATGTGCATTGTTAAGTAGGAATCAACTAAACCCTCCTAATGCATGGTTATGTGGATCCAACAAAAAACAGAGAAATTGATATCCAAAATCAATATTCAAAGAAAAGAAAAAGGGTTTCATAACCCAAATTATCATCTCATCATCAAGGAGTTGAAGAGCAGGTCATAAACTATAGAAATCTGCTACCTAATTGAGGTAATGGCCGACCCATTATGTTGCATTATGTTGCATTATGTTGGTGGGTGATGCTTATGCCTACACAATTTAGGATGTAAAAAATAGCATACCAATGAAAACTATACGTACACATATACATATATAGAAAGAGAGAGAAATGGAGGTGTAGAGAGAGAGAGAGATAGATAAGGGGGTTGTTTGGATTATATTATGATGTTTTCCTTGACGTAGGGTATGGATACCCAAATGGGGGTGGGACCCACAAGGTGTTGTCTTATGAGATAGGGGGCACTGCACTACCTTTGATGCCCCCATAGTTGGCTCTTTACTAGACCAATGCAAGCCAGGACCACACCATCCAACCCTCTATAAGTACCCTTCACCTCTTGCCTCCTTAGCATTCAATTCAAACATATTCACATTCACTAGGTGAAACTCAATACATTTTCTCTCACTTTCTCTCTCACTTTCTCTCCCAAGAATTTGTCATTCAAAGAGAAAGGAAAACAGAGATGAAGATGATGAGCAGCAACAATATTGGAGGAAACAAGAGAAGGATTTCAAGCAGAGGACTAGGAGGAGTCCTTAGAGAGCAAAGAGCTAGGCTCTACATAATAAGGAGATGCGTGGTCATGCTCCTTTGCTGGCATGAATGAATTCTGTGGCGGCGGCGACGACGACGACAACGACAAGAAGAAATTCTCTTTCTTAATTTTTATTTTCTCTTCTTGGAGTGTAAATAGTTATGGCGGATCTTATTAGGGAGTTAAAACAAATTTTGTGCTAGTTGGTGGACTTTGGGGTTTGATGTAAATCAGATAGCTTGAATTCAGAATATAATTTTGATTAAACAAACTATAGTTGTTTGATACTCTTTCTCTTTTTTCAATTTCACTCTCTTGAATTTTAGCACAATGATCATGACTAATTTGCTATGACAAGCATGAGTTAGGCCTTAAAATTTCGGAGCTTCGGTTCAAAATTTTCTTGTTTCTTTCAATTCTGCAAACATAGAACTTGGATTTGGAATTAGAACAAATTTAGTTCAAAATTTTAATTAATTTTTATTTATTTCCAAATTTAAACTGTTAATTCTGTAATAATGAAACTATACTAGTCAACGCTATTTCTCCCTTTCCTCTAT
The DNA here is from genome assembly GCA_025631255.1 of Cornus kousa. Taxonomy (NCBI): domain Eukaryota; kingdom Viridiplantae; phylum Streptophyta; class Magnoliopsida; order Cornales; family Cornaceae; genus Cornus; species Cornus kousa. The sequence continues at coordinate 1,220,944 of JAOTQH010000038.1, forward strand.
TCTTTTTTCTTCACAAATTTTCTTTCTTTTGCTTTTGGCATAAAATGCATGACATTGTTTGCTATGACAAATATGAGATTGGCCTTGCAAGAGTCAAAATTTCAACTGTGTGTGTGTGTGGTGGGTGCAAAAGGTTATGGGGATTTGAAGATTTGAGTGATAATTAGATTCTCTAATCACTTTACCATAGAGGTCAAAAGCAACATACAATTTACTTTTTCTTAATCTATATTATCTTTTAATATGATAATCTTCTTTACCTTTTGAATCATTTGAGAAGTTATATTCAAGTGAGAAGAATTTTAAAGCTCTCAATTGGAAATTAGACCTAGCTAGGTATTGCTTTATGTTGAAAAATGGAAAATGGTAACTCATTAGTATACAATTTGAGAGAGCTAGAGAGAAAGAGATCCCACTGAGAATTAAATTAAAAGAAAAATATTTAGTGGGCTAATCATACAATGTTGCATCATGTTTTTCCATAATAATAAATTTAATTAGGGAAAAAAAAAAAAATTTAGTGGGCTACTCATACAAGGTAGCATCATGAGGCATAGTTGAGCTTTTGGTGGAATTTAATAATTTTATTTGAGCTTTGACTAATTATACATAATTATACATTATAACACACTCTTTGCTAATGGTCATAACTCATTTGACAAGCTATGATAACAAGAAATTAATAAATGATAAATTAGAGGATAATTAATCAATCTAAAGAAAACATCATGTGGGTCCACCTATAGCTAATGGATCATATGACCTACTATGATATGATGAACTAGTTGATAATTAGGCAAGAAAAATGGACCCTCCTGTGGGCCCATTAATCATTTAAAGTGATCATCATCTATCTTGAGGATTGATGTTACTATATGTATTGTTGTCCACTTCAAATAATTCAAATAATTCAGGCCATGAAATCATAATTCCAACCTTTTGGTACTGTTGAAAAGCACGTCCAAAAAGTGTATTAAACGCAAAATTATTCAAAATTAATTATGCTTTGTGTGTGATAATGCTAAAAAAAATATGCCAAAATTGCACTTAAGAACCAACTCCAAGCACATCTCTCTCCCTTCCTCTTTCCTTCCTTCATTTGTTAAGCAACTTATAATGAAGAAAATAAAGAAAAGTATAGTAATTGCTAATTATAAGAAAGGAAATTAAACTATTGTAATGAATTTATGATCACACTTTTTTCATAGATTATTATTTTTTAAAATAAGGGCAGAATTGTTATTAACAACGTTTCATTAAGCATATGATTGATTTCTTCTCTTTCTTCTCATTTCCTCTCATTTTTTTTGAGAGGATGACAAAAGTTACAATTCATGCATTATTGTATCTTAAGTTACACAATTTTTCTAAACTAATGTTGCTCTTATGCTTACAGGTGCTTCAGCTCTTGTGCTTTGCACATGCTCTTGCTCCGATTTTTACCATGTGCGACTTAAATTTTGTAGTTTTCGCGTTACCAATCTCGCTCCCGCTTATGTGGCTTAGGTTGTATCTCTCCAAATTCCTTTTTTTTTTTTTTTTCCCTTCCAACATTTCAGACCAAACACAATTTTTCATCTCCCTCAGTTAACATTATTAATTTTTTTTTTTTAACGTTCTATTTTTGTTGTACCAAATGGACACTAAACACTTGGGCTATGTTTGACAAATATGGAATTGAAACTTTGAAATTGAATTTTGTAGAATTGGAGAAAAATAACTCAAAAAATTAAATCAAAATTTTTTCTAATTCTACCAATTTCAATTCCAAGCTCCACTTTCTTGCCCCCAAACACAACATTAATGAAATTATCATAGCATATTTTTTTATCCTTTGGTATATTCATTGGATTTTATTATAGTCTCTCTAATTGTCTTCTTAGATATGCTTGGTATGATAATTAAAAGTTTTGATTAGTGAGAAACATGATAGACACTTTTTAATAAAAAAATGAGTTTTGATGATAGCTACAATTTTCTTTTTCTTTTTCGTTATTTCTTTCAGATTTTATTGTCTTGAACCAAACGGCACACACACTTAAAAATATATATATATTCTATTTCAAGACTCCGTCTTCAAGGAATGCATTGAAAATTCCGCACCCAAACAAAACCTTGTGGGTATAATAGTACTAATAATTTTGATGCTTTTGCGGTCAAAATTCATTTTGTGGGGCCTACTGAATTATGGGTTCCAACACATATTCACGTGTGCCACGTGTACGGCTAGAAAAGGACCTGTGACTAACAGTATGCCGTTTTGTTTGTTTTGAAGACTTTTAGCTAAAGGCAAAGAGTAGTTCACCGAAAACACATGAACAAGAAAAGAGGTGGTTTTTTTTATCGTCAAGGATATCTTTGTGGGTAGAACGTCACTCTTTCAGTCTCTCTATCTAAATGTCACTAGTCACAAGTCACAATGTCACAAG
>JAOTQH010000038.1:1223472-1239668 GCA_025631255.1 Cornus kousa
CCTTACACATCAGGGTGTCATCCTCGGTGTCCAAGGCCATTTTTAAGGATCTGATAGATATGCTCAGTTGGGTCTTTCGTTTCGTCAAACATCGTTAATGTTGGCATTAAAAATTTCCTTGGTTTTGGTGATTTTAATATCTCTTCTGTGAAAGGTAATTCGATCGTCCGAGCTGATGATCGATTAGCTTTAGTGATCGTGGGGGGCACCTTCTGGCCCAACTGCTGCTTCTTTGCAGCTCTCAGGTCATGATTACTTACTTCTGACTGATGCAAATCATCAAACACCTTGTCTGCAGTTGACTATTTCTGCCATGATGAAACAGCTTCAACATGTTCCACCTCTACTTCCGGTCTGAGCATTCTGTACTGAGGGTCGAGGTGGACGGATCTTGCTCTCTCTGCCCGCCAATTGACGTTCGTTAGTTCCACTCGCTCATCTACAACCGGTAGACGTGGGAGTGATGGATTGTCTCTCCGTTTCATTCTGGATCTCAGCTCGGCGTTCTCCCGTCGTAGGGTTTCCATAATCTGCATTAGGTCGTCATGCCTGACTCGTTGGTCTTCTTCTTGCTAACGGGAGCCTTCCTTTCCGATCATAGTTCCCGATTGGAGCTATGTCATTCATTGCTGAAATTAATGAATCCTTTTATCGGTTCCCACAGATGACGCCGAATGAAGATGTAAGAAAATATTGTTCTATATTAGGGAAAGATTTTCTCATACTCCAAACAATCTTTTCATTACTAGCTTTTATTTATAGAAACCTACATTTGCCCTAATTTCTTACATTTTGCCCCTAGGTTGAAGGTTGATGGGCCTTCTTCATTTGTGGGGCGGTCCGCTTACATCAACTAGTCCCAAATGGCACCCTGTTCTCATTATTTTTTATTAAATACAATATGAACCAAAATTATGGATCTTTCGGATAATGAACAACCAAGTCGGTGGGGTCTGTTAGGTTATATCTGGCCTAGCCCAGACGCATTCGCATTTCTTAACTCTTCATCGGATTAAATGCCCATCCTTAAGTTAGGGATGGCAACGGGGCGGAGTTGGGGTGGAGTTGGCTAAACCCTATTCCGCCCCGTTAAAAAATATGTCATACCAACTCCGCTCCAACTCCGGAACGGGTTTGTAATTGACATATCATCTTCGCCCCTACTCCAATAGACAAAATACCGACTTCGCCCCGCATACTCCGTTTAATTACATAAGGACACATTTTGATTTTTGTGTTGGCGACAGATTTATAATTTTTATTTGTGAATTGAAAGGGTAGAGTTGGAGACTTGGAGAGAAGTCAAAGATTCAAAAAGGTAAAATTGAATTGATTATGGACTTGGGATAGAAATCGTTGATTGATTCTTAAAATTTAATTACGTGAACAATTTTAGAATTTTAGTATGGAGTGATTGTAGTGAATATTTAGTCATTAATATTTAACTTAAATATATAATATATATATATATATATATATATAATCGGGGCCGGAGTGGGGGCGGGGCGCTAAATCCGCCCCCGCCCCAAACCCGCTTCGGGTTTTCAATTTTTTTATCATATTCGCCCCAAACCCATTTATGCAGCTACCAAATTCGCCCCATTACGAGCGGAGCGGGGTGAAAACCCAGCGGGTTGGAGAAAATTGTCATCCCTATATTTTGTAAAGCTTAAAAGGCTATATATATATATATATGTTTTTTAAGACGGTAAAATGCAAATATGCCCTTACACCAAAAATTTGTGACAGTTTTAATGCTATTTTATTGAATCTTTTAATGAAAAATTTTGAATTATTTTTTTTTTCAATTCAACCGCTTTCGGATCTCTAATTCCATATGACTGTGGCTTTCTTTTTTCCAATCGAGTTGTTTTGTTTTGTTTTTTTTTACCATCTTTGTGATTAATTAAACCTCGGGTGCGTAGGAAACTAAAACACTCTCCTTTTGTCCACTTCGACTCGCATTGAAGTTGCAGTCTCTCTGCGTACATCTCTCTAGCAATCCATAGATACTACTATGGAGTAGTGGTGAGAAAGAAGCATCGGTGTGCCTGCAACTCTCTCTCTCTCATCCTCAGTTTTGTTCCAGAGGTATTCCACTGAAGCACCACCAACGAGCATGAGCAGCAGACACCGAAACTTCCGCCGCCGGACCGACGACGACGAAGGCGGCGATGACGATAATGGCAACGCGGACAAACCCCCCTCATCAAGGCCCACCTCTACCACAAAACCCCCCAAGAAGCCACAGAACCAAGCCCCAAAAAAGCTTCTTAGCTTCGCCGACGACGAAGACAACGATTCACCCATTACACGTCCTTCTTCTTCCTCCAAATCTTCCAAATCTCGCTTCCCCAAACCCTCATCGTCGTCGTCCTCGTCTCACAAACTCACCGCTGTCAAAGACCGCGTCACGCCCTCCTCCTCCGTCTCCTCCTCGCTCCCCTCCAATGTCCAACCCCAAGCTGGCACTTACACCAAAGAGGCCCTTCTTGAGCTCCAGAAGAACACTAGAACCCTAGCCAGTTCTCGCCCCCCTCCCTCCACCGCCAAACCCACTTCTTCTTCCTTCGAACCCGTTGTTGTCTTGAAAGGCCTCGTCAAACCCGAATCAGACTCTATTGGTGGAACTATTGCCAAATTGGGGGACCAAGAAGAAGAAGAAACTGAAAACAATAAAAGGGCTGATTTATTTAGGAGGGACAAGGACGATGCAGCGACCCGATTGGCTTCCATAGGGTTAGGGAAAGGTGGTAGTAATAGTAGGGATTCCATCCCCGACCAAGCTACTATAGATGCAATTCGGGCTAAGAGGGAACGGCTCCGCCAATCGCAGGCGGCGGCACCTGATTATATAGCATTGGATGGGGGTAGTAATCACGGGGAAGCGGAGGGCTTGAGCGATGAGGAGCCAGAATTTCAAGGGAGGATTGCTTTATTTGGGGATAAATTGGATACTGGGAAGAAAGGTGTATTTGAGGATGTTGTTGATGGGAGGGCAATTGATGTAGGGTTTAGAAAGGATGGTGAAGTTGATGCTGATGATGAAGATGAGGAGGACAAGATTTGGGAAGAAGAACAGTTCAGGAAAGGTTTAGGGAAGAGAATGGATGATGGGTCTAGTAGAGTGGGGAGTAGTGCTGTGCCTGTAGTTCAGAGTGTTCCCCAACAAAACTATATGTACCCACCTGCAGCAACATCTTCTTATTCTTCGGTGCCTAGTGTGCCTGCTGGTCCGAGCATTGGAGGAGCTGTTGGAGCCTTTTCAGGTCTTGATGTGATGTCAATATCTCAACAGGCTGACATTGCTAAGAAAGCCTTGCATGACAATTTGAAGAGGCTAAAGGTATGCATGTTTTCCAAGCTGAATTGCTTTTGAATCACATTTCTTTAACACACTTACAATGATTATGTTTTTTTAATTTTGATATCAAGATGTTTGCTGAAAATGTGATGCAAAATTCAGTAGAAAAGTGTCAGATGCGCACACAACATCAATTTGTTACAATTTTTACTACTTGGTGTGTCTGAGAAATACCTTTTTTCATTACCCCTTCCTTCTTTATATTAACCCATCAATAGGCACATGCAGTACTTCAACGCTAGAAGGAATCCACATTACTAGAAATGTCCCTCTGAGAGTCTCTATCCTTCATCTTGTTGGCATCTTTACTGTATAGAATGTAGTTGTTTTTGGCTACCATTGTTGCCAATCACACTTCCTAGTTCCATGTTTATTTTAATACCAGAAATGACGGTGTGACTAGTTTTTGAAGGTTTTACAACCTTGTGTGAAACCAAAGTTATTGATTAAGTAAAGGAATATAAACTTTTATGAAGTAGAAACTTCGGGTACGTCGAAATTCAATGAAAAACCTCTAATAATGTATGAAGTATATGAGCAATGCTTGTGAATAAGATGTTATGATGTCTCACACACTTGACCCTTGCTATATGAGATATCAACCCTTTTAAAGTAAATAGTTCTTTTTGGTAGACAGATATATGTGAGGTGGTTTGTAAGGTAAGAAGTACAGCGGACTCAAATCAAATGACCCTGTTTCAGGATTTTCAAATGTTAGTTTTACCATCAGTTGTGGGACTTTAAAATCTGTTTGATCCTGCCAGCTTGATGCTGCCAAATTAAATGTCTCTTTTGCATGTTTCTTACAGGGGTGGCAATACATAACTTGTGTATGCCATTTTAGCCAAGATAAGGTTGGTACAAGGAATTGATGCCTTTAGGCTATCCTGAATCTGTCTAAAACAATGCATTGATAAGTTGTTTGATCCAACTTTTTCCTGACCCGATATGCTGCTACTCTTAACTCAAAATTTTATACATGAGTAGAGCATTCTAATGTGAGCTAAAAGGCGTGAAGAGCCAATGCACTAAGGACATGTTTTCCTTAAGTTTATATTGGGGAAATAATCTCTTTTATTTTGCTACTTGTTATCTAAAACATCTAAGTCATTGCATTTTTATCCATATTTTAATATGTTAGTGGAGACAATACAATCTTGCTTCATCTGAGTTAGGATTTTCTTGGTTCTTGGAAGGGGAATCATCAATCCACAATTGATAGTTGATTTCAAGCAGCTGGACATATACTTAGGTAACTTTAGACTAATTCAGCTAGCAAAGGACTTGTGACATAAAGCTTTTTTGTTTGAAATCATTCTGCTTAGTGTCATATGTCCGAATAAAATTGAAGCTATATTCAAATAAAATTGTATTGGATATGCTTTTTAGATGCACGTCCAACCAAATGTGTTGGACATGTATCCTATGCCCTTAGTGTCATATGTCCAACACGAGTACTTTATGTACGTTTTTGAAGAGTCCATGTTACGTAGTATGTATTTAATGTTTTATGTTCTGTTATGCTTTTGTTTCCATCTAATGACCATAATTTTTGTTTTTTGTTGTTACAACTTTTGTGTAATTTGTTTTGGAAACCCTTTTTTTTTTCTTTTCACAAAAGAAATGTATCAAATCAATTTTTATCTCTCATATACTGAGTCCTATTTCTTTATACCAAGTTGTATCAGGTCGTGTTATTCCAAAGTCCTGCCATTAACCATTGATTTGATTATGGGGCCTGATATATTGCATTCAGTCTACTTTTTCTTTATTGATTTCCCTTATAGGTTTTTTTATCCCTTGATTAATGCTTTCATGAATGTTCCTTATTGAAGAAAAGTTTGATCCAGTTTTGGTTAGAAAATGACATCCCAATTATAATCATTTGTATAATCCCCCAATTATAATCATTTGTATAATATAAATATATATATATATATGTGTGTGTGTGTGTGTATTGATAAGTAAGATTTCATAAAAAAAGCGCTCAAGAGGGGAGCGCTTCCAAGGAATACACAAGATGCCAAAGGCGACAATAAAGCTTCAAGCTATCCACGAAATCCAAAAGATGCCCCAAAGATTTACAATTACGCCCATTAACCCAAAAGAATAAAGTATGAAGAATACTATATTTGAGAGTCCAAATAGGAGTCTTCTCTCCATCAAAGGATCTCCTATTACTCTCACACCACAAACCCCACCATAAACAAAGGGGAATGGCTCTCTAAACATCCCCGGCTCTGCTCTCCACTAGACACCCTCTCCAAGCCTCGATCACATGATTCACATCCACTATGGATCTTGGGAACACCCAAGGCAAACCAAGCGCAACCAAAAACATAGCCCAAACATCCCTCTCCACTTGGCAGTGAAGAAGAAGGTGGTTCATAGTTTCCTTTGTCGTCTTGCACATGCAGCATCAATTAACCACAATCCGCCTTCTCTTCCTGAGATTGTTGGAAGTGAGAATGCTTCCACGAGTGGCACACCATGCAAAAATGCCACCTTCGGGCCCGCCGCGGGGGAGGGGGGGGGGTGTTCGCCTTCCATGGGAAAGTGTGATCTGGAATCTCCACAACTCTATGATATAAGCCTAACGTCAAACACCCCTCTTGGCAAACCCACACACAGAATCTCATCCATCCCCTCCACCTGGCTGTAGAGCAAAGCTAAGAACTCAGCAACCTCTGTAAGCTCCCAATATTGAAACACTCATACAAAAATGCACATCCCAAGTCATCCTCCTGAGTCGGCAACCAAAGCGTGTATACTCGAAGAAATACTAAACAATCGAGGGAACCTACGAGCCAGAACAATGTCCCCACACCAGAGATCCTGTTCCCACTCTGAAATCTTAACCGATTATGTTTGTAAAACTCATCCCACCCCTTCTGGATAAGCTTCCAATTGCCCATACCTTACTGGAAATCTCGCTTCCCTAGTTAACCACCCGCCATCGTCCTCCCTTTACTGGCAACCAATGACCCTCCTTCATAAACGAGGCCTCTTGCACACGAATCTTCGTAACCATTTACCTAACAAAGCCTTGTTGAACAAATCCAATCTCTGGATGCCCAGGCCCCCCTTTTGAATAAGGGAGCACACATTCTCTCAGTTCACCAAATGGTATTTAAACTCATCACCAATGCCACCCTACAGGAAATTCCTCTAAATCATATCTAATCATAGAATAATGTTCTTCTGCATCAGGAAGAGAGACATAAAATAGGTAGGAAGATATGAAACAGTCCTCTTCATAAGGGTAATCTTCCCTCCCTTTGAAAGACGCTGCTTCTTTTGCCCAACAAGTCTTCTCTCGAATCGCTCAACCACGGGATCCCGAACTGAAGTCCTCGAAATTTCCCCAAGGGAAGACCTAGATAAGACATCGGGAGCGTGCCAACACCACACTCAAGAATATTTGCTAAGTCCTGAATTCTGTCAACTGCCCGGCTGGAACCAACTCGCTCTTCCCAATGTTGCCTTTAACCTGAGACGACTTGAAAACAGGCCAGAACACACATCAAAAACCTCAACTGATTACTGATCCATCCTAGCATCACAAAAGACGATGGTGTCAATTGTCACCCGTAAGGAGCAAATGAGAGGTAACCAACTCATTAGTGTTATTCCCCACTGCAAAACCTTGAATAAAACCCAACTCTTCCGCTCTCCTCATCAATTTGCTGAAAGCCTCCATAACAATGATGAACAAAAATAGAAAAAGAGGGTCGCCCTGGCGCAAACCTCTAGAGCTAGCAAAGAAACCAACTAGGGAACAATTCACTAAGACTGAGAACCACACCGTTGAGATGCATTGGTAAATCCAATTCCTCTAGGACCAAACCCCATCCTGTCAAGCAAATACAGCAGGAAATTCCAGCAGACATGATCATAAGCCTTCTCGATATCCAAAATGCAAATAATCCCCGGATCACCACTTCTGGCTCTGGCTTCCAGCACTCACTAGCCACCAAGACTGAATCCAAAATCTGATGGCCACCAATGAAAGCATTCTGGGATTTCGAGATCATCCAACTCTCCTAAGACGGATTGCTAAAACTTCAGCGAGAATCTTGTAAACGACACCCACCAAACTAACTGGTCTAAAGTCCTTAGCCTCCACAGCACCACCCTTCTTTGGAATATGGGTAATGAAGGATGCATTGAAACTCTTCTCAAAGTGCCATTCAGAATGAAAATAAGTCAAAGTACCCTTCACCTTGGGCTTCATGACCTTCCAATTATGTTGAAAGAAAGCCAAAGAAAATAATTTGGGCCTCGAGCTTTGTCAGCATCACATCTCCCCAGAGCCTCCAACACCTCCTCCTCCCCAAACGGCCTCAAGCCAGTCTCTATTGGCGATGGAGATCCCCGAGAACTCCAGCCCATCGAGCAACAGCCTCCAGCTAGCAGTCTCCGTGAGGAGCTGCAGATAAAAAGATACAAAACCGTTCTGGACATCCTCGTACCTTGTCACCAAAATCCCATCAAAGTGAATCCTCCCAATTGATACCTCTTTTATGACCATTTGCCAGGCGACCAAAAAACATTATATTCCGATTGCCCTCTTTCAACCACAGCACTTGGCACTCTAGACTTCTGCTCCGTGAGACCTCCTCCATCAATACAATCTCACCAAACCCTGCCTTGCTTTCCTCTCTCCTACTCGCCTCCAAATCACTAAGGCCACCCTCTCCCTCCTTGTTCAAATCTGGAATTTCAAGAAGGATTTTATTTTTGCACCACCCAAGGTTGCCAAACACTTCCTTGGTCCAGATTTTGATATTACCTTTCAGCAACCTAAGTTTTGATGCTAAAATGAAACTGGGGCTGCCCCTAACCTCATAGCTAGACCACCAATGCTGAACCCTTGATTTTGAAGTCCCCCACTCGAAGCCACGTATTCTTGAACTGAAATGGGGTTCTCCCTCTCCTCACTCCTCTGCAATCCAGGAGAATAGGAATATGATATGAGACCGCTAGAGAAATTGCCACCTGAGACACATTTGGAAACTTCTCCTCAAACTCGCTAGAAATCAAAAACCTATCCAATCGGGAGAAGGTGGGGGTCTCCAGGCCCCTCAGCCATGTGAATTGACCGCTCTCCATTGGGACGTCAATGAGATGATGAGCATCAATAAAATCCGAATACTCTGTCATTGCTGGAGTCCATCTCCCTCCTGTAGATCTCTCACTCAGCATCCACACAACATTAAAATCCGCCCCCCACCACCCACACACCACGGGGCCGACCACCTTCTCCTGCCAGACAACAACTCCTCCCATAGCCCCCTCTTCTTCACATCACCAACCGGCCCATAAACACCTGAAAACACCCAAACAGAACCATCTTCCTCCAAAGAGAATAAAAAAGAGATAGAAAACCTCCCTTTCCAAACGTCAACCTTTGAAACCCCTCTCTTATCCCAAAGAATCACAATACCCCCCGAGCCTCGGCATCAATCACCTCCCTCTTGGCATCCGAACAATGATGATGCATGCATTTTACCTCTTACATGCAATTTTTTTTAATATAGTCAATGTGTGTTACCAAAGCCTCAATTGGAATTACCTGCATTGGCTTTAGAGATCTATTGATTCGCTGGATGTGAGAATTTTTGTGATCCATAACTCCCGGAAGCCAGTTCATGGCAAGAGATGGCCTGCCATGAACTTTGGCTTATTCTAGTTGTTGACAAGCCCATTTTCGGGAACTACATTTATCTCTTAGGCGTATTGCTATTCAAATGAGCCAAATACAGAACTCAATTTTGTAATATCATGAAAAGTTTATATATATATATATATATATATCTAAATCTAAGAGTATTTCTCTTAACTTTTCATCTCTTAATATATCAACAATATTGAAAAATATTTCCGTCTTTCCATTAGTTTGGGCATTTGTATTTGACAGCAAAAACAAGTGTTCAAGAGAAAAACTTAGTGCACAAATCTCTTTGAGAGTTTAGTGGCTTTTTTGGCCTTGTGTAGTTTTATGGGATGCGTTCACCGTAAATAAATAAAAAAAAGAAAAAAATAGAAAGTTAGTGGACAAAAAAAGTATGAATAAGTTGGAAATTCAACACTTCAGTTCGAGCTATAGCTATGTGTATCAATGGACATCCCTTAGAATTGGACATTCTTCACATACCTGTATAATAAGACAATTTGCAATAAGCCATATAATCGCTTTTTTGGTTATTAATAATAATAATATTATTGGGTAATACATGATATAGTATACATAATTGACCTAGCAAAAAGAATGTTGAGACCGTCATTTGTATTGTTAAAAATGGAGCATGGATTTTGGCACATCCAAGACAAGTAGATTCCGATTTGTGAAAACATTATCATCTAATCTTGAATAATGTTGCATTTCTATTGCTATTGATACTAGAGGACCACCCCCCCCCCCCGCGGGCAGGCGCCTGAAAATTTAAGCAAATGCACAGACCCACAATATTGCCCTGGCAGGGCTCAAACACTCAACCTTTCCTTTAGGAGAAGAGAGATTATACCATTGGGGCAAATGCCCTTTAGTGAGGTCTATTTACATGCTAGCTAAAGTGTAATTTGTGTGTTTGTATGACATAGAAATTAGCAAGTATATTTTCTTACCATAACTGTCCTAGTCAGCTTTTGGGTTCTGTTGAATTTTTTAGGTCTAACAGAGGCATTTCTTCAGTTAAAAGCGTTTGATTTACCAGTCTACCTTTGTCTTAGTGGCTTTGGGTCTTGATTTCCAAAACATAGGTCAAGATCTCAAGATCTCAAGACTGATAGAGAGGAAAGAAAAAATAAAGCATATGTTTTAGATCCATTTGTTCATTTTCTTTTGTGATTTTTCTCATTTTGCTATATGTAACTTAAATATTATGTGCAATAATCAGTATAGACTTATATGGTTAATAATATTGATATTTGACACATCGGATTACTTTGTTTAATCAACTCAGCTGTCAATTGACGCATTCTTTTAATTTCTTTGCAGGCTGTAGCTGACATAATTCGCACTACCTTGGGTCCACGGTCCATGTTAAAGATGTTACTTGATGCTTCAGGAGGTTATTTTATTTTATTTTTTATTATTTATTATTTATTTTTTTATATGACATGATTAATTATTTACAACATTCCTGAAAGTAAACTTCTTTCATTGCGTATGTTAGTGGACAATGTTTGATTGGTAGCAAAATAAGAACTCAGATCGACTCAACCAAACTTGACATCTCATACTAACTCGTCCATAAAGCACAGACTACTGTGCCCACTACACGTTATGATGTCTTTGTATCAAATAGCTGTTTTAATCAGAGAGTATTTCGGTATATTGTGTAATCATTGTATAGCTCTAAAATTGATAGGCGGTTCTATACCATAGTTTTTAAACCAATCTATTTTACGGGGTAAATTGTTGAATGGTTAAGAAATATGTTCATAATGAGTTTGGCTAAAATGCGGATGTTGAGATGTATATATATATATTTAATAAGTAAAATTTCGTTAACAAACCCTCAAAGGGGAGTGCATCCGAGGAACATCTGCACAAAGGAAAAGCACCATACCCTCGCACAATATAGTAAAGGAGGCTATGATAGCTTGTAGTTTATATAGCATTATTAGATAGAACAGAATAACACACAAAAAAAAAAAAAAAAAAAAAAAAAAAAAAAAAAAAAAAAAAAAAAAAAAAAAAAAAAAAAAGATTCATGTAGATGATACTGATACCAAATAGTTGAGAGGAAAGTTACTTTAGTTTAGATTTCAAAAACTCGAAAGAGCAAACTGGTAGGGAATGCAGTATAAGGCTATATTAAAATTGAGAGAGGCCCTGCATGGACCCTTCATGTCAGAAGATTGACTCTCTTTGTGGTCTTGTCTAAAGAGTTCATTTTTTCGAATATCTAACTATACCCCTTTCCAAATATTGCAAAGCAAGTAGAATTGGAGTTATTCTCGGTTAACATTTGCCAATATCCTTCATTACCACCTGGAAGGACTTCATTATTAAAGGTAAAAACATTCAAACACCGCCTAGATCAAGAAATTGTAGGTATCCAAGTTGAGTGAGCAATAGGTTTGAAGATTATTGAACTGTTTAGATTTTGTCCTGCACAACAATTGTCAAAAATCTTGTTTCAGAAGTAATTCCTTTGAGGACAGAGTAATTGAAGTACGTGTTCATTTCTATTTTCTCTATAAGGAAATCAAAAAAAATTCCAAATTGAAATTTGTATTAAAGTACAAAAATTGAAGTGAGGGCATCCCCTCACTGTACAACTTTGAAGTGGAATAAAACCATTTCCAATAAGAGCAAAAATTCAAAGTTAACAACCAAGGAAAAACAACTATGTTACAACTCAAACCAGTCCTCTAATGTAAAGTCAGCAAAAGCAAAAACTTCCCAAATACAGTCCTTGGCAACCGAAGGAGAAAGAAGAATTCCTTGACGCGATCTTTGATTCCTAGCTCTCCAAATCCCCCAAACAACGATAGGTGATAGAATTTCTGTTAAAGCCAAGCTGAAAGAAGTAGTGCACAATGGAACAACTGATCTATGGAATAAAGAGAATAAATAATTCACCCTGCGAAAACAAAGATCCACTTCCACACTTCCTGGGCAAGTGAACAGTCCCAAAACATATGATCAACTGAGTTTTGATTAGGCATGCAGTTATGGCAGATTGGTGCTAATTGGAGGGTGAGCCTTGGCGCAACGGTAAGGCTGCTCCTTTGTGACTTGGAGGTCACGGGTTTGAAACAAGGAAACAGCCTCTCTTCATGCGGAGGTAAGGCTACGTACATCTAACCCTCCCAAACCCCGCAATGCTGGTGCCTTGTGCACTGGGTATTAACAAGAGTACGAACTTTGTCCAAAATCACCAAAGTGGTTGTAACTGCTGTCCTTGGTCTCCCCCTGTTCAAAACAATCTTATGCCATGGGACTATAGGCTGCTTTATTCTAATATGATCTCAAACAGAGTAAAATTAAAAACACTTCATTTTCTTCCACACTATAGTATCTTCACCATTAGAAATATTGACTGCAGAGAAGACCCCAGACATATTCAGCAATAGAAGGATTTAATCCAACAACCTTGATGAATAATTTCATGTAAAGATGAATCTTTCCTCTAGCCAAACTCCCTCACAATTCTATGTCCAAATCTGTCAATGAGAGACATTCCATCTAGCCGAGGATCATTAAACAGGATGAAAAGATTACCAGAACCAAGATGAAAGGAAATTTGTTGAAGTAGCACCTCCGTAGCAGAAAGGATTTCCTTCCATAAAGGAGAATGAGTTTTAGAGGAAATAATCTTCCAAAAGTTTGTTTTGGCATAGTAAACAGGCTAACTGCTGGTTATAAATATGTTTTTTATTATTTATTTTTTTATTGAAAGGTTGGTTATAAATATGTTGCTTGTATGTACGTTTATAGTTTGTTTGTAACCCATTACATGTACAAGTATTAAGTATTTTGATATATAATTTTGCGTTATTTTTTTGCTCTTATTTTGTTTTTACATGATTGTGATCAATATATATTGGGTTGTTGACAGGAATTGTTGTAACAAATGATGGGAATGCCATTCTGCGAGAGTTAGATATTGCTCACCCAGCTGCGAAGGTAAGCAATATATGATACTTTTATGCACATTGTTAATGAAGATACGACTTCTTTGTGGTTTGAATGTGTCGGTCCATTCTCATTTTGTTCTCTCTCCATTATCGTCTTTCACCTTTTGCATTTTATTTTTATATTTTTTATGCCTTTTGAAATTTTATTCCTGCCATTACGGCTTTGGTACATTTTATTGAGCTCAACATTCTTGACTTCCCACCAATGGGCCATAGCCCAGCTGGTATAACCTCTCCTCCCTCAAAGGGGAGGTGGGGAGTTCAATCCCATGGTGGGCATTTATGGGTATGTGTGTGCGAGTATTTACCTAACCAAAAAATATATATATATTGTCTTCTCTTTATTTATTTATCTATTATTATTATTATTTTATTATTAAGCCGTTGGTGATTTTTTAATTTTTTTTATAAAACTTCATTGTTTTCTAACTGTTGCCTCTCTATATGAGATGCAGTCCATGATTGAATTAAGTCGCACACAGGACGAAGAAGTAGGTGATGGGACGACTTCAGTCATTGTTCTTGGTAAGCCCTTGTCTTGAACTTGGTTATTTTTTATTTTTTGACAAGTGTCTTGAACTCGGTTGTTGTACTACCTGTTGATGTGGCAACAGATTAAACCTCGCTCTATATTTTAATAACGTTCCAAAGTGGTTTAAACAAAACACAAATTGATTATTGTTTATATAGAAGAGGGGATTGGAATGCATGTAAAGATTGTAACAAACCAACATCGGCAATTGATATTAGATTTGTCAATTAAGGGACTTACAAGTCGAAAAGCAATAAAGGGCCAACAAATCATGAAGTGGAAAGAGTTACTTATCAAAAAAAAAAAAAAAAAAAAAAAAAAAAATTAAGTGGAAAGAGTTACTTATCAAAAAAAAAAAAAAAAAAAAAAAAAAAAATGAAGTGGAAAGAGTTGAAAGGGGATGAAAAGACGGCATTTTAAGAGCAAATTAGAATGAAAATATAAATATGGTATGGTCCAAAATTGTGAATCAAATTAAGAAGGTGGCTAAGGAGACTCTAAGAGAGACTAAAGGTAAGAAATCTATCGAAAAGGAAATATGGAGTGAGGAGGTACAACAAATTGTTCGAAATATAAGAGAAAGCTTTAAAGAATGGCAAAAAACTAAAAAAAACAAGAGATTTAAAAGTGAAGCAAAGCTGGTAAACAAAGCTAAAGAGAATGCACTAACTAGTGTGTTGGGAAGGTGAAAAGATATTTATAAAGTAGAGATTGGTTGACTAGGGATATGGATCAAATTAGATGCATCAAGGATACAGATCAAAATATATTAGTTCAAGAGAGATTAAATAGATGGAAAGATTTTCAATTACTTTTGAATGAGGAACATTCTAGAGAAGAAATTGCATGCGATGAACATAATATTGGAATGATAAGTAGGATCAATAAGAGAGAAAAGGAGGATGCGCTTAAAAGGATGGGTAATAACAAAGTTGTGGGACCTGACAACATACCAATAGAAATTTGGGGAACTGTAGAACACGTTGAAATTAAATGACTCACAAATTTAACCAATAAAGTCTTAAATGAAGGAACAATACCAAATGATTGGAGAACAAGTACAATTGCCCCAATATATTATAATATAGGTGATATACAAAACTGTAGTAACTATCTTGGAATAAAATTAATGAGTCATACAATGAAATTATGGGAAATTATTATAGAACAAAGATTAAGAAATGAAACCATAGTGACCCAAAAAAAAAATTAGATTTATGCCAGGGAGTTCTACTATGAAGGCCATTTACTTAGGCAATTGATAGAAGAATGTAGAAGTAAGCAAACAAATTTTACACATGGTTTTTATGGACTTAGAGAAGGCATATGATAGAGTTCCAAGGGATATAATTTGGTGGGCCTTGCATAGAAAGCAAGTCCCTTTTTATTTTTGTTGATAAGCAAAATTGTATAAAAGCCCTCAAAAGGGGAGTGCATCCTAAGAGAACTACACAAGGCCAAATAAGGCCCCTAAACTTTCAAAGAGTCAAAAAATCTGCAATCTCCTATAAAGATCTATAATTTCTCCCTGCAACCCAACAAAAAAGAGTGGAGATAATAGAGAACTTAAGTATGGAAATAGGATTTTCCTTTCCTTCGAAAGATCTCCTATTCCTCTCAAGCCAAAGACACCGCCAGACACACAATGGCATAACCCTCTAAACATCCCGGACTCGTGTCACCTCTAGAGGATATGGGCATGACCCACTGAACCCCAAACAAATCAAGCATCAAATTCCAACAATCCCTGGCCATGATGCAATGCAAAAGAAGGTGATCCACCGTCTCCTCATCACGAAGGCACATGTAGCAACAATTGACCACAACCTCATTCCTTCTCTTCAGAATATTTTTGGGTCAAGATCTTCCCTAAAACAGACGTCCAAGCAAAGAAAGCCACCTTGAGTGGGGCCTTAGAGGGCTAAACAGCCTTCCACAGGAAAGGAGCCCCTAGCTCCTCCGCGAGACACCTATAGAAGGAACGAACATCAAAACTACCCTGAGAAGCAACTCCAGAAAACAAATGGCGTCCTCAATCTCCCAATCCTGAAAGTACCTCATGCAACGAACATCCCAAGACAATTCTCACTCTATCAAGCTGATAACAGTTGACTGCCATGGCCTGTCTATTCGTGGCTATCCTAAAGAGCCGGGGAAAAGAGAGACCAAGAGAGCGATCCTCACACCAAACGTCCTCCCAGAGACTGATCCTCCTACCATCCCTGAGCCGAATTCTAATGTGTTTAGAAAACTCATCCACCCCTTCCGAATGAACTTCCAAGCCCCAACACCCCCTGGACCATGCACCTAAAGAGTACTCCACTCTCCTTTACTCTCCCCATATCTACTCGCTACAAACCTCCTCCAAAGGCTATGCCTCTCCACCCCAAACCTCCACAGCTGCAACCCTTCTCCAAAGCCTATGTAGGGAGGCCTGAATTTTTTTTTTTTTTTTTTTGATAAATAAAAGAATATTATTAAAAGACGCTCAAAAGGGGAGTGTAGCCCAAGGAAATACAAAAGACCACAAAGGTCTCAAGCCTTCAAAGAGGCCAAAAAATCAACAATTTCCTCCAACGATCTATGATCTCTCCCTGAAACCCAACAAAAAAGAGTGGAAATAATCGAGAATTTAAGCACCGAAATCGA
>JAOTQH010000038.1:1270526-1281382 GCA_025631255.1 Cornus kousa
GATTCCTCCTTTTGCTCCTCAGCCTACGGGGTATTAGCAGCCGTTTCCAGCTGTTGTTCCCCTCCCAAGGGCAGGTTGTGTCATGATAAATTTACACAAAAAAATTAATTATTTAATTTTAACTTCAACGCTTATTTTATACATCTTGTGTAAAAATAAATCTCCCAATAAAAATCAACCATATATCATCTGAGTACCCCCACATAACTTTTACAAACATACTTAATATATAGTTGACTCTTTAATAAAACGAAAAAAAGGGATGAGAAAGGAATTATGTTGATTTGGCAGTGTAAAAATTACACAACCCTTTTACACATTGACGATGTGACAATGTACCTTAACAGACTGCTGGAGATGGAAAAAATTTACACGTCCTAAATGACAGTGTATATTTAAAAAAAAAAAAATATTTTAACATATCGCTGGAGATGCCATTAGTATGCTAAAAGTAATTATATAATCTCAAGAAGGGAAGGTAATTACTTTATTGTCACAAAAAAATTAAAAAAGTTGACTCATGTATTAGTTGACCCCATTTACTTGATTATGGGCTGTGTTTGGGTGTAAAATATTTTCTAAAAAATATTTTTTTATTTTTTGATGTTTAGTAGCCGTAAAATATTTACGAAGAAAAAAAATATTAAAATTTAACAAATATAACTTATTCATCAATTTTCAATAAGTTATTTTACACGTCCGGTCCGATGGACTCGACTTCAACCTCGACCTAGACCTCTGTCAAACACTGAATAAGTAAAAATAAAAAAATATTTTAAAAAGAAAAAAACATTTCAAAAAAAATATTTTACATCGAAACAAACGCAGCCTAATTCCTAATTTTTTTTTTTATCAGACATTAAAATCGAAACTCAAAATGATAAATTTTACACATTGTAGTCTCAAACTCTCAAATAAATTTCCCTTTGGTCTTTTTTGCATTTCTAACTTGAATATATACTATAATATAATACTCTCTAAAACTTGTATTTTTCGAAAGGAAAAAGTTCGCGTGACAATCTCAAATCCTTTCGGTGGCGGTGGGGGACAATATCGTCATTACAACTGATCCATAAATTAAATATTCAAATCATTATATCCAGTTCCAAATTCCATTCATACCCTTGAGAACTCCCAAAAAAGCCACATCAGAGGGTAACATGGTAAACTCAGTCCGAAGGCTTGTCCACCAATGAATATTATGGTACTAGAAAGAAAACCACCATCGAGAGCCAATTTTCAGAAAGACTGCGTCACAAAAAAGCACTTCAGTTGTGTGAATTCCGGTTATCGGCGTTTTAGATTTTGCTTATTCCGGTCGCCGTAGCGAATATTCCGTTGATCATCGGATAGTCCTCGGCTCAACCGTGTTTCCTCAACGGTCCATTTCGGGGTTTCAAGAACGTTGTTTCCAAAAAAATCTCCCTAGGGTTTGGTTTATGAATTTCGCAAGTTTCGGCTTGTTCTGAGGGTTTCGTGATGTTCACACCGCAGAGGAAGGCTTGGCCCGCGTTGTCGATAACGCCTAGGAGCGAAGCACCGAAGAGCGGCCGCGGCGTTGAGGCGGGCACAAACCCTAGGAATACCGGGAAGGGCAAAGCTGTTGCGTTTCTCGATGGTCCACCGCCGCCGCTGGGTTTGTTGAGTGAGAACGGGACAACGGTGGTGGTGGATACGGGGGATACGGAGGATTGGAGGAGGTTTAGGGAAGCGGGGTTGTTAGACGAGTCGGCGATGGAGAGGAAGGACCGAGAAGCAATTGTGGAGAAGGTCTCAAAACTCGAAAAAGAGGTTAGAGGAATTTTTTAATTTTTAATTTTTGTAATTATTTGATGTAATTTAATTGTTGGATATTGTTTATAGTATTGGTATTAGTTAACATTGATGTTTTTTTATTGTAGTGGTGTGATGGATATATTTGATTTATTAGAATTGATTAATTAGGTGGTTTAGTTGTTCCTAATAATTTGGTAGGATACATTAGTGTATCCATTGTTTAGGATTTAATAGAAATGGGATTTAATACTTACAGAAAAAGGAAAAAAAAAGGGATTTAATAGTGGATAGAACATATTTCTTGGTCTTCTGGCTACGTGATTTATGTTTTTTGGTGCAATGAAAAAAGTAAAGTGAAGAAACTTCCTTCTTGTATCTTTCTTTGGGTTTTTATTACTGATGTTTAAACTTGGGGCTCACGAGAGCTTTTGTCCTGAGAGGAAAATGTTGAGTGACATGAATTTAACTTAAGGCACCCCCACTGCCCATTGATGCAGACAATATTACACGACCTCTCCTATGGTTTGAGAAGTTACACTGACTTCCCCTAAAAAGAAAACATGGTAACACTGATGGACCATCAACTAGGTTAATTGTTGATATGATTTTATTAAAATATCCTTGGACAGAATAACATTAAACTAATAGAGATGTCTTCTATGCCCTTGTTGACCAATATTGTGTTTAAGCGTACATATACCCAAATGTACTGTCGCTGCCCCATCTCCAGCAAATAGTTGCATGGAAGCAAACTTTTTAAAAATGGTTCAAGCAAATTGAAATGCATGCTGAAATCTGTCCTTTAATGGCAGGTCATTAGAGATTGTAGGAATGCCTTTTGCTTGGTTAAAAGTACGGAAATTTTGAATTGGGGGGAAATGACTCATCTGGGTTCTCTAAGTAGTCATTCAGGGATTTCAGTTTTCTATTTTAAATATTATGCTTAAATCGGAGATTTTGAGAATTTTTTTTCTGTTTGTGATGGTCCATAAATATATTCATGTGTATATACACGCATCTACACTAAATTCAACATCATCATATAGATATGAATCTCTGATAATCGGAACATGTCTTTTGGGATTTTTCGAATTGGGCTGCTGTGTGCGAGACCCCATTCTACGTTCTTTCTCCAGTAACTTGATTTAAAGGCTCCTGTTCGTATCCTAATGTCTTGGCCCAAATCTTCCTTGGCCCGTTGAGAAACAGTAAGGGGCTGGGCTAGCCCAAACTCCTCTCTTCCATTTCCTGTTGCATTAGGAATTGGGTTAGAGCTTTTGTTTTGTTCTGATCTCCCAAGTTCCCAACTGTGGCCCAAATTATTACTAAACCTCATCTGCCCTTCACATGCCTTTCTAAATCCCAAATGCGTGCCAGCTGACCCCCAGTCGTTACCAGCTCCTCACATAGTCGCCACGTGTCTCCCCACATACCCTCCTCTCCTCACGCTCCCTCGCGTGAAACTCACTCCATCGTCTACCCTTTGTCTGCAATGAAATTTGAAAAGGCTTTGCCTCATTTCCTTTCCTTCCATCACGGTGCTGCAATCTCCACTACTCATCTTCCATCATGAGCTCGCTCTCATCTTTGCCGTAGAGGCTCTCCGTTGGGGGGACTAGCTCTGACATTTTCTCTTCCGATAAATACACCCTATAACAACTCCTCTCATCATTGACCAGCACTGCCACTGGGATCGTACCACCATCCCTTTTCCGTAATTGTGATTCTAGCAAACCCCAAGGGGTTGGCTTTATTGGGTAAGTCACTTGCCCTTGATACCTCAAAAAGCGTCAAGTCTAAGGTTCGACTCCTCTTGGGTGCATGGGCGCGCGCGAGTATCAATTAGGAAAAAAAATTGTGATTCTAGCAGCGTCAGCCCTTTCATCTGCCTCCCACCCATTTGAAGCTCCCACGTACGTCCTTAATCGCTTCAAAGAAGGCATCACACCACAAATGGGTAGGAAGGCCATATAGCAGTCTCCTTCGGTCCTTCTTCTCCCTTAAAATTCTAGAGCATCCCACCCTTACTTTCTAATCGTCCCACACTAAGATTGCATTCCCCCATCGCCCCTTCCCTTCCATCAAAACCCTAGCAGCTGGAATGTCAATAACTTATTAGGCAATGGAGAGACTGTAACACCACTAGCTACCTTCCAATCCCTAGACTCGTTCTTCAATTCGAGTTAGGTTGTCCACTTCTCTTTAAAATCTCTGAGTCTAAGGAATGGACTTCAATATTAAATATGTTTACACAAAAGGTATTTGAGATGATCTCTAATGTTTGGAAGTGAAAAAAAAAACAAATATTGGAGAGATGTCATTATAAATTCAAAATTTCGACACTAATTCAGGAAATGTATCAGCCTTATATAAAAAATTTCTTTTAAAAGAGATGAGTCGTTGCCACTTATAAAAAAATAAAATAAAAAGAGACGTGTCGTTGTCTTGGAATCATTGCTTGATGCAACGGTATAATTTTGGGCTAACAAGCAGAGTCTCACAGTGGTTGCGTTGTGCAAAAATTTAAAATGTTAGCTTTTACCATTTTATTCTTCTTTGCATATAGCATTTGCGGAGTATTCAGTAATGGCCTTTATGCATTTATTCTTCTTTGCATCTATCATTTGTGGAGTATTGAATAATGGCATTCTTCTTTCTTGTCTCACACTATTTGCACTACTGGATGAGCTTCCCTTGATTTGATGTTCTAAATTTCATGTAAAAGAATGTGTATTTGGATCTGCTTTTGGTGATTTTTGGAGTTTTGTGCATTTATTCACAAATATGGTTCTTGTTTGTGGTATAAATCATTTTTTGGAATAATTTTCTTGTTTGTATAATTGAAGAAATTGTTTTCTGTTATTGATCTATAATTTCTTTTCTGAATATTGTCATGTAGTTTTCATTTTATGCTATATTTTGCAATAGTGTATTGATGTTGACATTTTTTTTTTTAATAGCTTCTTGATTACCAGCACAATATGGGGCTTTTACTATTTGAAAGGGTGGAATGGACTTCAAAGTATGAAGAACTCAGAGAAGAACTGGCAGAAGCACAGGAGATCCTCAAACGTGAGCAAGCAGCCCATTTAATTGCAATATCAGAAGTTGAGAAGCGAGAGGAGAATTTGAGGAATGCTTTAGGAGTTGAAAGGCAGTGTGTTGTTGATGTAAGATACTTATTTCTAGTTTCATAATATTAGCCGTAGTTTGTAAAATCATGGAAATTAATGGCATTTGTTTGACTATTTATCAAGCTTGTTTTTTCTGCAGCTCTGCTGTTTACTTCTTCATTTATTTATTTATATTTTTTATTTTTGTTGGGATTCGCATATCTTACCTTTTCTGGGTCTTTTGGTATTCAAATATGTTTTTGTGCTTTGTATAACCTATTTCTCATGATGAACTCTGAATGAAGAAATTAGATTTGAAGTAACATAGCTTATTGTTCTGTCCTCAGTCCTTTTCTGTAGATATCCAAGTGATACAAGACTGGTCACTTCAGTTTGAATCTGAAAAAACTCAATTATTTGAATTTGTTTTCTGTTTTGCATTAACATTTAGGCCCTTATGGAGGTTTATTCTCTGAGATATCTAAGTGATACAAGACTGGTCACTTCAGTTTGAATTTGAAAAAACTCAATTATTTGAATTTGTTTTCTGTTTTGCATTAACATTTAAGGCCCTTATGGAGGTTTATTCCTGAAGTATAATTACATTGTAAAGTAGTAGTAGTAGTAGTTTCCCTTAAGGTTTTTATGCCTAGTAATGTCTTTTTGGTACGTTGTATGACTGGTAAGTTTAACTTAAGCAAGGGAAATAAAATTTCAACAGCATCTTTAGAATCGTGGGAATCTCCTTTAAGCCACCATTTAGGAGATTGACTACATTACTTTATTCTCTCAAGGTCTGATATCTTTATTTAGTTGCATATTAATATCCATACGACCTATTCACCCTCCCTCTAGGTCTAATTCATTCTCGTTGATGTCGCCTATATAAATTGAAGCAATAGGTATCTGCGCACATCAATTGTACAGAATGCACCTTTTAAAACAATATTCTATTTTCTTTGGCGAATGTGTGAAATTACGTTTTCCTTAAAAAACTTGTATGATCCAAATGTGCACGTTATATGTATTGTGTATCATGTGTGCTGCGTCATTTATCACATTCATCTACAGTTAAATCAGGATAGGATGTTCTAGGGATGCATTTTTGATTCACCTCTGAAATGTATTAGAATGTTTGTATCACAATCTTGTATCTTGAGACGCTGACAATTATAATTCTGATTTTTTGCCTTCCTGGCAGAACAATCTTTCATCCACGAAGTTTGTCTGTTGTTTTGTGTCAACATAACGGGTCTGTCTGTTGGATCTTTAAATAAAATATGGGCCATCTCGTCTTGGGCTTTCATTTAGATAATAGGAATGTGCTTTACAAATGGGCTTATGTTGTTCAATGGATCAAATTTGTTGGGCTGGATCAAAAATTATATAAATGACTCATAAATGAGCCTAGAAATTGAGCTCGAGCTCGGCTCGTTTGTTAACAAACGAGCCCGAGTCTGAGCTGCTCATGAGCAGCTAGGTTCATTTGCAGTCCTAATTTGATGTATGCACTTTTTGATAGTTGCTTTGTTGGCTGTTCCTCTCCCCCTGGTTTTAGGCTTGTGTACTGATATTCCGGCCAATACTTTTTTCCTGCAGCTTGAGAAGGCTTTACGTGAAATTTGTACAGAGCATGCACAAATCAAGCTTACATCTGAGACTAAACTAGCTGATGCCAACACTTTGGTTGATGATATTAAGGATAGATCTTTGGAGGTGGAACGAAAGTTGCTTGCAGCTGATGCCAAGCTTTCTGAGGCAAGTAGAAAGAGTTCTGAGTTGGAGAGGAAACTGCAAGAGGTGGAGGCTCGTGAAAGTGTGCTTCGGAGGGAGCGTCTCTCCTTTAATGCAGAGTATGATATTTGCCCAACCATATCATTTTGATGTCCATGATTGTATTTGCTTTCATTTTTGAACTTGTCATGAACTCTAGATGGTGCTTGATGTGTTTACTTGTCTTCTGTTTCCATCAGGCGGGATACCCACGAGGCGACTTTTTTAAAACATAAAGAAGATTTAAGGGAGTGGGAGAGGAAACTACAGGAAAAGGAAGAGATACTTTGTGAGGATCGGAGAACTATTAATCAAAGAGAGCAGAAGGCAAATGGATTTGACAAGATTCTCAAACAGAAAGAGAAGGAACTTGAACAAGCAGAAAAGAATGTTGAGTCCACGGTTATAACTTTGAAGAGTAAAGAAGATGATGTAAACTACAGGGTAGCAGACTTGGCTGTAAAGGAGGAAGTTAGTTTTCTAACCATCCAAGCTGTCTTTATATGTTATTTCAATAGATTTATTATTAAATTTCTGCTTTTGTTTGATTGTGTTGCAGAAAACTGAATTTATTAGAAGCAACCTAGAGATGAAAGAGAAGGAATTACTTGCTTTGGCAGAAAAGCTTCGTACCAGAGAAAGAGTGAGTTTCAGTTCTTAATCTTTTCCTGCTATTTTTTTTTTTTTTTGATAAGTAATAATAAATTAAAAAAGGCGTTCAATAGGGAAATCTTTTCCTGCTACTCAGAGTTGAATTTTAACCATGAATTTGGTCAAGTGGGCTCACTCTAATGTTGTTAGATTAAAGCAGTATGTGTGTGTGTGAGAGAGAGAGACAGAGAGAGAGAGAGAGGTTTTGCTTATATTATTGTAATTTTTTTTAGTTTTGATAAAAGAAAAAGCAAAAAATCACAAAAATATTTCTTACAAATATAATTTTAGTAGGATTTCATATGGTGTAGCAAGGGACTGTGAAGCATGAGAACATAGGTCGGAGTTGGAATGCAGTTACTCATTTGAATAATCCCAAAAGTTTTACCTGTTGTACCTGTTCCATCCCCACCAGAACTGATGGGATTTGGTAATGGTTTTCTTTAGACTCTTGAAAAGTAGAATTTTGTTTCTTGGAATTACCATCTTGGATGGCATGAATTGTGGTGGAGATTTTTTTTGGTTCGTAAATATTAAATATCATATTGAATAGCATATTAGAGCCGGTAATGACATTTTTATGTATATGAAAATAAATTATTCTTTGGTTTACAAGTGGAAAGCGAGAGATTTGGGAGGGGTGCTGGATGCAGACCTAGTCTTTTTCAATATTTGCACAAAGTGGCTGCTTAAATGATTCAATGCATGGCAGTCCAACCATTTTATGAGTGTGTCAAGCTATGTCCCCTTTTTTTCTTTGAAATCAGACATGTTTCTGTTTACATGGTTCATGGTTGTACCAATCAACAATTTAACAATCCTATTCTTTGACTTCAAGGGGAAAGGGATAGATGTTGAAATATTTCAAGTCACCTGGTGCTTTTGCCATCAGTGACCGTCCTGAAAGCATTTGCCACTAGTGAATGTCATCGACATTTTCTTTATGAAAATGATTTTTAATTGCTATTTATCTTATAGTTCTATACATTTTTCATTTTCATTTTGTAATTTTGTTTTCGTCTTTTAGAAGTAGTTATACATATTCAATACGTGATGCTCTCTCACCCTTCCCATTTTAATTCAATGTGGCATTCTTGGTTAGTCTGTTAGTTTCCTTTGGATTTCATTTCCTGTCAGAGGCCTGAAATGCGTGTAGAGGACAGTATTGAAATCATTTTTCATTTGAAAGTGACTTGAAGGGACTGCAGTTTTGTAATTAAGTTTGAGTTTCTAAATAAATCCGTATTAGAATTTGAAACAAACCGTGTTACAGGTGGAGATTCAGAAGATTCTTGACGAGCACACGGCTATCCTGGAAACAAAAATGCAGGATTTTGAGTTGGAAATGAAAGAAAGGAGGAACTCGTTAGATGAGGAAATGAAAAGCAAGGTGGACGCAGTTGAGCAGAAGGAAGTTGAAATTTACCACATGGAGGAAAAACTGGGAAAACGGGAGCAAGCACTGGAAAAGAAGTCAGAGAGAATAAAGGAGAAAGAGAAGGAACTTGAAGCAAAGTTGAAGACTTTGAAGGAGAAGGAGAAGTCTATCAAAGCTGAAGAGAAGAGGTTGGGTGTGGAAAAGAAACAAATGCTTTCTCAAGAAGAGAGTCTGCATATTCTCCAAGACGAGCTTGAAAAGGTAAGGGCCGACATCAGTCTGCGGGAGTCACAGATTTGTGAAGAGCGCAAAAAGCTTAGAATTACTGAAGAAGAGAGGGCAGAATATTCCCGTTTGCAGTTACTGTTGAAAGAGGAGATAGAGAAGTACAGACTTCAGAAGGAATTGCTTTTAAAGGAAGGTGAGGATCTGAAGCAGGACAGAAAGAAATTTGAGGAGAAGTGGGAGGCATTGGATGAGAAAAGAGCTAGTATAACTAAAGAGTTGAGAGAAATTGATGAAGAGAAAAACAAGCTAGAAAAATTGAGACACTCTGAAGAAGAAAGGCTGAAGAAGGAAAAACGTGAAACGCAGGATTATATTCAAAGGGAGTTGGAAGCTGTCAGAGTGGAAAGAGAATCTTTTGCAGCCACAATGAGGCATGACCAGTCGGTTTTATCTGAAAAAGCTCGAAATGAACATAGCCAACTACTTCATGATTTTGAATTGAGGAGAAGGGATCTTGAGACCAATCTGCAAAAAAGGCAAGAGGAAATGGAAAAGCACATGGGTGAAAGGAAGAGAGCATTTGAGGAGGAGAGAGACAAAGAACACAGAAATATCAGCTACTTAAATGATGTTGCCAGGAGGGAAATGGAAGATAATAGGTCCGAATGGCGTAGAATAGAAAAGGAGAAACAGGAAATTGTTTTGAAAAAGAAGCAACTTGAAGTTGACCAACTTGAAATGCACAAGGACATTGATGAACTTGGTGTTCTTAGCAAGAAGCTCAAGGATCAACGGGAACAATTTGTAAAGGAGAGAGGCCGGTTTCTTGAATTTGTTGAGAGGTTTAAGAGTTGCAGTAACTGTGGGGACATTATGCGGGAATTTGTGTTCACTGATCTTCAATTGCTTGAGATGGAGGATAGGGAGGCTCTATTGCTACCAAGACTGGAAGAGGAGCTTTTGCAGAAATGTCAGGCTGGTGAGGTTACTTCCGATGGCACAGACATTAAGAGAACTCCTGGTGGAACTGATTTGAGATCTTCAGATTCTGGGGGTCGCATGTCTTGGCTTTCCAAATGCACCTCAAAAATTTTTAACTTGTCCCCAAGTACAAAGATTCAGCATCTTGATACACAAACTCTGGATTCACCTTTGCCTACAGGGCAGGTCAATGTTGAAGAAAAAGATGGACCCAGTGTGCCAGTTGATATACAAGAAGTAAAGATGCCAAGTATTGCTGAAGACGGACCAGAATCATCCTTTGGGATTGGAAATGACTCATTTGATGTTCACTTGCGTGCATCTAATAACATAATAGGAGAGGTGGAACGTGGCCATGCTCCTTCTGTTAATGTTCATAGCAATATGGAGGCACAAGAACTTCAAGAAGATTCTCAGCAATCAGAGCTGAGTGGTCGGCGCAAACCCAGGAAAAAGCCCAAAGCTGGAATTGGTAGAACACACTCTGTAAAAGCAGTGGTTGAAGATGCAAAGGCTTTTTTAGGGGAGAGTTCAGAAGGACTAAAACTGAATGAGGAGAAGCCTCAAGATTCCGTTTATACCAATGAGGAAAGCCGCGGAGATTCCAATCTTGCTGAAGAAACTGTTAGCACCATTGCAAGGAAGCGGCGTCGGGCACAGTCATCTAGAATTACAGAGAGTGAGCAGGATGCTGATGACAGTGAAGGACGTTCAGAGAGTGTCACAGCAGCTGGGCGAAGGAAGAGGCGGCAAACAGTCGCTCCCGCAGCACAAACTCCAGGTGGAACACGATACAATCTCAGGCGACACAGGACGTAAGTTTCTAGTTTTTTCCTGTATGAAAACTGTGGCTTGTGGGCATTCTATGGGCTTCTGATGCACTGATGATCGGATGTGTCAAATGTTTGGAAGAAGTTTGAGGGTAAAATCTAAAGCATTTCGGTGTTGTGTTGTGT
>JAOTQH010000038.1:1281482-1294848 GCA_025631255.1 Cornus kousa
ATTCTTGCAGACAGATAGATAAACTGAAATATATGGGTTTTGAACTTCTAATTATTATAGATTTTGTAGTTTGCAGCTGCACAGAGAGAGAGAGAGAGAGAGGGCAAGTTCTTAGAGTTGAGAACGAGATGGAGACGGAGACGATTGGGGAGACTGAAATGATTTGGCCTAAAAATATATATATTTTTAATAATTATATAATCAAATATATATAATATACACATATATATATAATATATATAAATTTCAGAAAAAGAAAAAAAAAATTATATAAAAAAATTAATTCATAAATAGTGGTAAAAAAAATTATAATTTTTTTTTTTGACCAAATATTTTAGATTTTTGCTTCTTTTAGATTAGATTTAATTTTAGTTTCTTCTAATGTCGACAACTTAACTCGGAATGTGCCTAATATTAATATTACAAATGCAAATATGAATGATGGAAATGGTAATTGAATAAAAATGTTGGTTGTGTAAAAAAATAACATTTTGCATAAAATGCACAATTGGAGCAGAATTGCTAAATTGTAATATTTTGACACTGTAACACACGTCAAAATATAAATTTGGCATTCGAATATAACTTTTAGTACTGTAAATGCTCTTATAAAATTTAAAGTATAAACATAATATGACATTTCCGAAAAACGAGGCTGAGCGTTTGAAACATATTAGGATACTACTATCTGAGTGAGTTCATTTGCTTTTGAACTTTCGGATTTATTTATTTATTTATTTTAAAAAAAATCTCTTTTAATGACCAAAGTACCCCCTAAAAATGGCACAGACCATGTAAAAAATCTCAAAACACCGTTGTTGTATTGCAATCATTTGATGAAATCATTAGTCAGTTCTATTGTTTCACAGAAAGCTTATACTGAATGGAAAATCCCTTTTAAAATGAAACAATATACACCAATTAAACATTAATTAGTCTGCAATGATAAGATGACTTGATTAATCCACTTATTCAGTGAGACTGAGTGGGATTAATCATTCTGAAATTTTATAGCCGTATATAAACAAAAAAACAGGGACAATAAAACAATATTCAACACAATGAGTCTCATGATAATCATTGTGCTAGGGCCAAAATCAATTCAAGAATTAAAGCA
Source organism: Cornus kousa (assembly GCA_025631255.1). Classification (NCBI taxonomy): domain Eukaryota; kingdom Viridiplantae; phylum Streptophyta; class Magnoliopsida; order Cornales; family Cornaceae; genus Cornus; species Cornus kousa. The sequence goes on from JAOTQH010000038.1 coordinate 1,282,600, forward strand.
CACATGGGCCAGGTGTCTCCACATTCATTTGTTGGATTATGATATTCTCACCTTCTACCCACAATCTTGTCTCATCATTCCAAGTTTCTATTTTTGTACACATCCAATCTTCATTATGAACATAGAATTCCAGATCACTTCTTGTTAACAGAAAATCTGCTTCATTCTCCTTTCAAAGTATGGACATAAAATTTCCCAAAAAGTGAAAAACTTCCTTTGGGTAGAAGGAAAGAAAGTAAAGTAAAAAGTAAAAGAAAAAGAGAATAAAGTGAAAAGCAGATATGTCCCAAAAAAATGGAGTGAAGGAAAAAAATCCCATTGAAGTTGTTAGACTTGATAAAAAGAGTGATTCAACTAATCTTGAACATACACAATGTCACGTGTAAACACATGAAAACTGCAGTGCAAGGTTTTCTTGTTATCATTTTCAAGGAGAAACAAAGAGATAAAAGAGAGCCTATACATATAGATCGATATACCCCACCACCCATCTCTACCTAAACATTTGTAACCCCACAAATACAAAAGTTAAACCCCATACTAGTCCCATTCCCAAAACCAAACCTCCATTATCTCATGCCTAAAATAAATATATATTTATATCCCTTAAAAACATTAAAATTTCCACGCTCGCAACAAGTACCAATTTTGATGATATGATACTCAAATGTATCAAACTCTGAGCAAGTAAATGCTAAGTTCAGGACCCCCATTCCCATCAGGGTTCATCATGTAAAAGGCTTCAGAGTCCTTGGACCCCACAATTCTCTCAAACTTGGCTCTCATGTACATCAGCTCCCCCTCCGACCCATCTCCATTCCCGGCCCCGGTCCCCGGCAGAACGCCGGCACCCATTGACACCGGCCCCACGGCCTTCAGCACCTTCCACTCCTCCGGTCCGCACTCGCGCCGCGTCGCGAACCCGCATTTCTTGCCATTGCAGTAAGTCCTCCAAAGGGCCTCATCCAGCAGCCTCCCGCCCTTTTTCTCTGTTTTCTTGTCACACTCCAAAGCGATCCTGACCAGCCCAGAAGCCATTTCTCGAACCAGAACGCTCGTGGGCATGGCAAGCTCGACCAGAAAGCTCGGATTCAATTTGGGATCTTCTTGAAATGCAAAATGGACATGCCCACGCCTGTACCCAAACAGAGTGCCCACCATTCTGGCCGATGAGGACAAATGTGACCGTTGGCCCTTACTAAAAATAGTAAGTGCTGATCTGAGCTTCGAAATAGCCACAACAGAGAGCTTCTTCTTGGGTGATTTCAACACTGAAACAGTAGTAGTATTCAGTACTGTTGTTTGTTCCTCCTGAGAGGAGGAGCTGAAAGTAAGAATCTCTTCAATGTCGTCTTCATAATCTTCAATGGACTTCTTGTTCCAATGGAAGTATCTGCGAGAGAACGAGAAGGAAGAGTCATGAGGTGTCTTGGCCATGATTGTCTTCATCCTGGAAAAGCCAAAAAGAAAAACACAAAGAAACCAACTTTTTTGAATATGGGTGATGAAGAGAACTGTGTAGAGAGAAAAGAAGAGTTTGATGAAGGAAAAAAGATTTGAGACTTGTTAGTGCTACGTGCTGCTGTGGTTGTGTGAGCTGATTTATTGTTTGCTTATAGCTTGTTTTTGTCAGCCCTGGGTGACTGTCAATGTGAGAATCCTGACAAAAGGGTGTTGAGCAGCCCCACCTACCTGTAACAGGAAAAAGGAGTATAGAGAGAGAAAGTTAGAGAGAGAGAGGGGGGGACACAGTTCAGAGGAGTGTTCTGAATGGGGATAGAGAATAGTGGAATAAGAGGAGACCAGGATTTGTGTTATATCTTTTTCTGGGGCGTGGGGGCTGAGGAGAGAATAAGGAGAGAGTTGCATTGGAAACAGTTAAAAGTAGGTATGGACACACCAAAACTTACCCACCAGGGGGTCAGGCTAGGACACACCCAGACCACCCCTAACATACTTTAGTCATTTCAACCACACTAGAGCTTAACCCCACCACCAACCAGTGCACCAATGCACATATTTTCATGAGCCACTATTAGCCACCTACCGTAGTGTTTTCTAGTGTCACTGCCCTTTTGGTATCTTTTTGACATTAGTGAAATCATTAGCCTCATTGTTGCTCCTAATGTGCAACTACCCCCATTGCTCTGTTACATCCACAAGTTGACTAGATTCTGACCTCCCCTCACACTCTACTGTATTGTTCCCATTGTGCTGCTTTAGCTTTTTTGCAATTTTGCAATAATTATATATTGATACGGGATATTCAACTGGTTAGGAGGTAGCTATCATAGAAATCCAAATGATATGGAAAATTCAACGAAGTAAACATAACTAGTATCATCTTCTTCAATGAATTTCAATTCGTGATGGGTAAGGAAAATGAATCGGTCACTTCTTTTCTTTTACAAGAAAGGTCACAGCTCCAAATCATATAGAATTTTGTATCAACGTATATATAATATAATTTTTTGAAAGTTAAATTAAACGAGCGATTGTCCTGAATTTTCTGCATTACAACATGTGTGTGTTATACTGCAGTGGATGACCAAGATCATTTATATAAATGGCGGATCCACACATGTGAATGATCCTAACCGTTCCTACTGTTATAGCACCGTACTATAACAATAGAGAATCCCAGCTCAACAGGCACACACGCACACAATATTACCCTAACACGACTAAATACTCAATCTTCCTTTTAAAAAAGAAGAGATCTTACCAACAATTGCTTGGTTGTAATTCTCAGAACATTTTTGTATTTTTAGAAAACTGAAAACTATATATAAAAAAAAAAAACTCTACTTTGTTCAATTTTCTAAAAACTTAGTTATAAAAAGTCATATATTTTCAAAAAAATTATCTTTTATAATTATCTAAAAACAGTTTATGTTCCCTGAATTTTTTTAAAATTGTTTTCCAAATTACAAACCAAGCTAACCAATTTACAAACATAACCAAGCTGACCAATTTACAAACATATTCATGTCCATGTACATATCATTTTCCTGTATGAAGCACTATACATACATACATACATACATATATATATATGTTTGGTTTCAGAACAATTACTGAATGAATAATAATGTTGGTTATAACTTTAATATAACATCCCAAATTCCCAATCTGACAAAGAATAAACTAGAAACAATTGCACTTTCAATTTAAGGACTGCAAATATACCATACAACCATTGAACAGTAATTGGAAATTCACCTTCCATCATTGGTTTTTTATGAAAATCATTAAATACTTACTATCTAACCTCACTTCCATGGTTATAGTTCAAACTCAGTGGTTCAGCAATGTCATAAGGTGATCTAATCATGACTATAAACATTGAGCCAATAAACTTCAACCTAGATAAAGAATGTGGCTTGATAGTGCTGATCCAATAATCATTTTAGATCTATTGAGTAGGTCTCTATTGAATTGTCAAGAATAGTAGTAGATGCCCAAGCAAGGACCTAATAAAGGTTTTGTCCTACCCACCGGCATGTGGGCCACATGTGCCTGAGGAGGGCTAAAAGGTCAAACCATGTTGAATTTTGAGGATGCATGATAAGTACTATATCAACCCATGTGGAACTAGTTTGATGAAAACAATTTGACCCAATCAAAATCACAGATCAACTAATCATAATCTAAATCCAACCATGCTGAACTAAATAAGCTTTATTATGTCAGATCAATCATGATCTACAACCATTAAAGCTGAAATTAAGTAAAACATAGGACTTTAGGCACTGAAATAGTTTAACAATACAGGATAGATTATGAAGCACATCAAAACGTTAAAAACCTGCACAAATTTCTCAATATAAAAAAAAAATGTTACAAGTTAGCCGTCCAACACTTATCAGGGTTTGTGCGGTTCAGTTTTTTAAGTATTGAAAATCAAAAAATTGTGCAAAAATTTATTTGATTGTCAGTTTCTGAAAAAATAATAATAATAATAATAAAATAAAAATTATTTTTAAATAATTATCTTTTATAATTCACTGAATTCTGTTTTTGGAATTTATGAAAAGTGTTTTTATTTTTATTTTGTATCTAGTCTTTTTATCCCAGTGTCCCTTTCAAGCATGACATACATGGGGTAGGTAATGCACAATTTTTTTTTTTTTGGTCCTGGACAATTTCTTCAGTTAGAAACACAACAAAGAGTGAAACCCATTTTTATTTTTTATACTAAGCTGATATGCTTGGATCAACAACCTATCTGTGATTTACCTACTAATCTGTTGGGGAAGTCTACCAATTGATAGAGATAGTACTGACGGTGGTTAATTCCTCAAAAAGAAAAAATATGGCTCTCATAAGTCATAACCTAAAGCCTCAACTTGCCCAGTCTTAACTTTGAGGTGACTACTAAAAATTTGGCTACAAGAAAGGTAAAAGCTAAAAAGCCGCTATAAAGACAAAGAAACTCAACTATGTAACGGGATGGGCATTACCCAGTGACCTAGTTGTTAGAGTGCCCAGCTCCGCGAGCGGGTGTGCTCATGTTCGAGTCCCCTCTTCCTAGTTTACCAAAAAAAAAAAAAAAAATGTAATCGGGATTAAAAGTAGTCAAGCTGTGTCACCAGAAATGCAAGGCCTCAATTCATTCACAGACTGAAACTCACATATGTAACTGGGATTAAAACTACAGAAGCTGTGTGTCACCAGAAATGTAAGGCCTTAATTCATTCATAGATTGAAACTCACTTGTGTAACTGGGATCAAAACCGGATTAGCTATGTGTGTCACCAGACATGCAGAGGTCTAATCCAGGGCTCAACTATTCATCAGCGTCCATCGTCCACCTCTGCTCATGGGAGTGCCCTTTGGTCATGAATTCTGGGAAGGAGTTCAACAGGTTCATGTTAGAATTATAATTTGGTGGCTCTGACCCAACGTTGCTCATCTGCATTCTCTGGAATTGGTGCATTGGTTCCATGAAAATCAACACTCTTTTTCTCTTCAAACCAATCTATCCAAGCTGAACTTGTGCCACGGCTTGCCTGTTGCATGTCAGCAACTCAAAAGGTTCAAAAATAGCTCGAGGTTGAAACTGCCACGACACATTCTATTTCAATTACTTTCCTCAATGCTGCTTAAAATTGTAAGTCCCGGTTTTGCAACCGGTCAGTGCTAAGCAGCTCTGCATCATATAGGCTTACCGCATAGGCGCATATACTCTCCCAAAAGTGCATATCACAGCTACATTTTTACTATCCAAATCGTGCAGATAACCAGAAAAACTCACATGCTCCTTAAAAATAGATTTTAATAACAGAGATGACCATGGTAACAATAATGTGGATTTCCACCAGAAGTTTGAAGTTCTGATCTCATAAGAAACACCAAAAGTTTTCAAGCCTAGTGCCAAAATTACATATAAAACCAGACACAATTTAGCACATCAATAGAAATAGTAAACATATATTCAAGCAATTACTATAATTGATAGATTAACCAGTCAAAAAGTTGACAGGAAGCTTCATCCATACATGATTTTCAAATTGTCAAACCTAATAAGATGGACATTCCTAGTTTCGTAGGTCCTTCAATAATGTGTGGTATATAATCAAGTGACATAGAAAGCAGCAGGAAGCAAAGCAGAGCAGTTTCTTTTATCATCTATTCAGATGGGAAAGGAGCAAAACCACCTTGCAGCATTTTTTCTAACGGTTCAACGAGTGGTTTTGGGAGGTTGTTCCACTCGTACCAATCCCAGCCGTCACACATATCAGGCTCAATATTTCGCGGCAATTGATGGGGATCTGCCAAGACTGCACGCAAGAATATGACGACAACATGTACCGGTTTGGCTTCTGCAGAGAAGACATTGTTGGTGACCGTTAAAAACTCAATTTTCTCAATGTCTAAACCAGTTTCCTCCTTCACTTCTCTCGCTGCACATTCCTCAAAGCTCTCCCCTGAAAACAAGTAAGAGAGTTGGAATGATGAATATCTATAAACTGACACTGCACTACAATCTTGATAACAAGTGCAAATTAGCAATTAGATGCAAAATTAGGAGGCATGAGATACATGAGAGTGAGTGAGTGTTGCAGAAATGAGATCATGTTAATTATAACCACTGATCAATCGCCAGTTCGATAAAAAAATAGAATAAATGGAATTAGGCTCCAATGTTAACTCCTTATAATTTTGCCTTTATAGGTTGGACTAAGTCAATACAAGCAAGAATAAATTTCCCAGTGTATGCTACCAACATAGAGTTAAAGTATTTTGAAATTAAACACAAAAAATTAGTAATTTTCAGAAAGGGAAAATATATATATATGTGGAACTCCGCATACACTAAATGAATCTTGAATGAGTTAATTAGATATTAATCAGAGGACATGAGTACAAGCCTAAGTCAGCACACAAACACAAACAGAGACACCAAGAGAGTTCTATACTTGACTAAATCTCTATTGATCTTCACTGAAGGTCAATCCACTGCCATTTGAAGTGACGGTGGACAAGCACGGTGACATTACCACAATGCCTTAGGGCTTATTACAGTTTTACTGTTTTCAAACTCAAATTAAAAAAGAAAGTGAAGATGTTGCTAAAACATAACTTCAAATCACATAATATACTAAAGGTTCAAAGTTGAATGAGGTAATGCTTGAAGATCCAAAAGGGACTATCAAAAATACAAGATGCAAGTATGAGAGAGCATGTTGTTGCTAATAATGATCTCTACAACTTTTATATCAATCAATGAATCACACAGGTCCACCGTTTACATTTAATTATTCTTAACCACATTTTGTATCTTCCATGGAATCATTGGTTGAAACTTGACCATCATCTGCCAATATAGCTTCAATGACATCTTAATTGTAAAATGAAATTCAAAATTGGAAGAGTCAATCTCCCCACTGAATTTGAGAAATATAATTTGTAAAGCAATACGAGTGAATTAGTAAGGCGAGAGATTTAACAACCGGTTTAGTTGAAGTTCTAACCTCCCGAATTCAAATAGGTAGTACCAGATTTTGTTGAGTTGAGTTGTAAAGTGTCAAGTAGCCTAGTAGCCTCCTGATTACAATTATGTAACTTAACTGTTTCGTTTTGTTATAAAAAACCGAAATTATAGACTGATTGAATTATGCAAATTTAACCAATTGGCTAAATTAAGTTAAAGAAGTAAAATGCAGAAGAATTATTGAAAACTAGTCTGATAATTGATTCTGCAAATTCAGTCAGAGTTATTACATTTTTCATTTTTCAAAGGTTTTTAGAATTCAATCATTTGTCCATAAAATCAATCATCCAATGAATCTTAGAGTGAACTCATCCCTTTTGAGGACTTGGTATTTGAGCATTATGTCGAACACATGGAGCGCTGCAATTTGAAATTTCCAACAGCTTTGCAGACTTAGTAAACTCATCAGGTATGGTAAAAATTCTCTTTCTCAGTTTCATCATCCACATTACCCATTATGCAAATTCAGCTCATTCAAAATTATGTCTCCATTTTCAATTTCATTTCCCAAAATTTCAAATTCACTTGGACCAAATGACTTTGCTCTAGATTTTTTTTTTTTTTTTCCTTCTAATTCTGACTTCTTTACTGGAAACACTATGATAAGTTTTTTTAGGTGTTCCTTTTTCAGTTTTTTTGAAATAACAGAGTATTATCAAGATACAGTACCAAATATAAATGCCCCAAAGATTCCAAGAATATAATAGAATGATCTATGAAGATGCATATGGGTGTGTGTATATGTTTATGAATTATGAATGTATCTAAGCGTGTGTGTATAATATATTTATATACATAGAGATTAGGGACTGACCAAACTCGAGATGGCCGCCGGGAAGGGCAAAGGTATGGTGGCCTATGGATGAGCGCCGCCGTCCCAACAGCACCGTGTTGTCTTTAAATAGGAACACCTGCACCCCAACTTCCGGCACCGGCAACGGCGGCGACATGTTCTCCATTTCGGTGTAGACTTGACACACCACCGGCAGCTGTTCTTCTTTTCGGAAAAGGATCCCCTCTCTGTGCGGTCTTGTGCACCAAAATGATGCCCTTTTTTTGCACGGCCATGGAACTCGACTTAGATTCCGTGTTAGCCTCCGCGCCGGTGTACCAAAATCGTACCATTTTGACACACCAAAGTTGATTCGGTGACAACTACCTAACATTTGGTTTTTGTTTTAAAAAAAATTCAGGTCACTGATTGGGGTTTTTCAAGTGACCCAACAAAACACAGAACTTATATCCCATTTCAGGATACAATCTTCTTCCACTCCCCAAAACAAACAAAAACAAGAACAGTGACGCTATTACTTTACCTAACATAATTTTCTTTTTTTTTTTAATGAATACTAATATTTTATATGGCAGCACAAACAATTAATAGCACATTTGAAACATGAAAATTTTATGATCAAACTGAAAAGGAAGATATCAAAGAAGATATGTTTTCGAACGAGTAAAACATGTTTAAATTTAATGCGAAATTTTGCACATGTGAAAAATCAGTGACCTGAAATTTTTCATTATTTTTGTAACAGCTAATAGAAGATTATCAGCACATTTTCCTCCTGTGATCTTCCCTAATCTTGCTTAAACTGCTTGCTTTCTTCGCCACTTGGTACATTGATTTAGATCACCACCTCATGTACACACCATGAGTAAGAGAAATTGGTGATAAAATGGTTTTGCTGGTTCAAGTCACAGGTGTGCTAGGGAAATAGATTGTTTTGCTGGTTAATTTAGGCCACAGTGCCTTAGACCAATCATTCATATATTGAAACTTTATTGGTGTTACTGGGATCAAAACTGGTGTAGCTATGTTGTTTTTTTTTTTTTACAAACCTGGGTGCAAGAGCCTTGCCCCAAAGATAACATCGGGTGAGTCGGAAGATAAGAAAGGCTTGGGAGGAGTCGAACCTAGGCCGCGGATGTGGTAGGCCGAGCTCCTACCATCACTGCCCCGCCTCCGGGGGCCGGTGTAGCTATGTTGGTACATAGGTATGGATGGCAATCCGACAAGGAACGCCATCTTCATCTCCATCCCCATCCTTGTTTAGCATGGCTACCCCTATTCCTTTCAAAACCGTTTATTAAACGGGGCGGGGACAATAATGTTTAATGAATTCCTATATGATTAATAAATCCCTATATTAACTCCACCATTAGCTTGAAGTTCTGGTCTCATACAAACACCACGACTTTTCCAGCCTAGAGTCAAAATAACATATAAAACCATCAAAATTTAGCATGCATCAATTGGAAATATCAAATAGTAAATATATATTCATGCAATAACTATCATCAATAATAGATTAACCAGTCACAAAAATAGCAGGAGGGTGGATCATCCATACATGATTTTCAAACTGTCAAACCTAGTAAGATGGACACTCCTAGTTTCACAGGTCTTGCAACAATATATGGTATATAATCAAGTGACGTAAAAAGCAGCCGGAAGTAGAGCAGAGCAATTTCTTTTATGGTTTTCAGTCAGATGGGAACGGATCAAAACCACCCTGCGCCACTTTTCCTAACGGTCCAAAGAGTGGTTTTGGGAGGTTGTCGTTGTTCCACTCATACCAATCCCAGCCATCGCATTTATCAGGCTCAATATTTTGGGGCAATTGATGGGGATCTGCCAAGACTGCGCGCATGAATATGATGACCATGTGTACTGGCTTGGGTTCTTCAGAGAAGACGTTGTTGGTGACGGTTAAAAACTCAATTTTCTCAATGTCTAAACCAGTTTCCTCCTTCACTTCTCTCGCTGCACATTCCTCAAAGCTCTCCCCTAAAAACAAGTAAGAACGATGGAATCATTAATGCCTTAACAAACTGACACTGAACTACAATCTCGATAACAAGTGCAAATTAGCAATTAGATGCATGATTAGGAGAGTGAGTGTTAATTGTGAATACATGTGATCACGTTAATTAAAACCACTGATCTAACGCCTGTTTAATTAAAAAAAAAAAAAGAGAGAGGCTTATCTTAGGGTTCAACACTCTCTAATTTTTCCTTTATGGGTTGAGTCAATTGACTAGTCAATACATGCAAGAATAAATTTCCTGGTACAAGGTGCTACTACCATGAAGTAAATCAAACTTGAATGGAGCTAATTAGACATGAATCAGAGGGCATAAGTGCAAGCCAAAGACAGCATACACACACACAGTTATATACTTGTGTAATCTCTGTTGATCTTCATTGAAGCTCAATCCACTGCCATTTGAAGTGACAATGGACTAAGCACGGGACATTACCAAAGTGCCTTGGCCCTTGGGGCTTCTTTCAGTTTTACTATTTTCAATTCAAACTACAGAAGAAGTTGGAGAGGTTGCTAACATAACTTTAAATCACAAGATCCTAGAAGGTTCAAAGTTGAATGACCTAATGCTTGAAGATCCATAAGGGTCTAACAAAATACAAGATGCGACTATGAGAGAGCATGTTGTTGCTAACAATGGTCTCTACATCGACTTTTATATCAATCAATGAAATCACACAGGTTCTCCGTTTACGTGTAATTATACTTACCCTTCCATCTGTTGAACAACTACCTCATTTTCTATCCTCAATGGGATCATTTGTTGAATCAAGAATTTTATTTTATTTTATTTTATTATTTTTTTACCTGGCAAGGAGGGGGAGGATGAGGTGTGTCGAACCTAAACTCCAACAGTGCCATACAACTCAAGGGAGTGCCTCTACCAACCCAGCTTACCCCTTTGAAACTAGAAAATCATTTCTGCCAATATATCTTCAGTGACATCTTTATTGCACAATAAAACTCAAAATTAGATGCCTCAGTCTCCCTACTATTAGCATTTTTCAAAGGTTTTACGAATTCAATCATTTTTCCATTAATCAGACATCCAATGGAGTATTAGAGCGATCTGGAATGTTTTGAGGACTTGGTATTTGAGTATTATATCAAACATGTGAAGCACAGGAATTTAAAATTTCTAATAGTATTGCAGAAATTTTAAACTCATTATATCTGGTAAAAGCTTGTGGGTGTCACCTATTAAAGTTGACATGGCATGTTGACAAGTCAACACGACCTCAACCAAATCCCCCGTGGCGGTTTGAAAAGTCCAAAGCCTTGAGAGACCAACTCTTGAGCATATTAGACCCTGGTATCACTCCAGGCCCACCAAACCTCAAGAAGTCAACCCTCGAGCATCCTAAGCCTTGGCATCAAGCCAGACCTATTAAGCCTCGAAAGATCAACCTTTGAGCATTCTAAGCCCTGGCATCAGGCCAGGCCCACTAAGTTTCGAGTGGTTAACCTTCGAGCATTCTAAGCCCTGGTATCAGGCCAGGCCCAGTAAGCCTCGAGAGGTCAACCCTTGAGCATTCTAAGCCCTGGTATCAAGCCAGGCCCGCCAAGCCTCGAGAAGTCAACTCTCGAGTATTCTAAGCCCTGGCATCAAGCCAGGCCCATTAAGTCTCGAGAGGTCAACCCTCGAACGTTCTAAACCCTGGTATCAAGCCAGGCCCACTAAGTCTCGAGAAATTAACTATTGAGCATTCTAAGCCCTGGCATCAAGCCAGGCCCAGCAAGCCTCGAGAAGACTACACCTTAAGCACTCTAAGCCCTGGTATTAAGCCAGGCCTAGCAAGCCTCGAGAAGACTACACCTCGAGCACTCTAAGCCCTGGCATCGAGCCAGGCCCATCAAGCCTCGCGAGGCCAACTCCGCCAAGCCTCGAAGGACCAACCCTCGAACAGTCTAAGCCCTGGGATCGAGCCAGGCCCATCAAGCCTTGAGGGACCAAACCTCGAGCACTCTAAGTCTTGATATCATGTCAAGTAGCACCATCGCGAAAGAGCAGAGCCCTAAAAGGCTCATTGTCAAATTCCGTACATAGCGCTAAGAGAAGGTAGGATCTTCGCAGCTATGAAGAATCAAAGATTGGGAAACTTAGGAGGATCTTGGATTGGTGGATGAGAAGTCAAGAAGTGCCTTCACCTTTAGCAAGGCCCAATTAACAAGACGATGGGATTATACATGTATGATAGCAAATCTTAAAATCACATTTAATGTTGTGTCAGGTTCAACCAACTGGCGGCCAAGCAATATTTAATGCCCTTGATTAAAGGAGAAATGACATTGCAATGTAATGCAAGGCTCGATGAGAAGATTAGACTATTCAGGCTCTTAAACCTCCAGGATTACCCTTGAAATCCGAATTGGAGGTGATGCATGTAAGAAACCATGCATGGAAGAGACCATTGAGTAATGACC
>JAOTQH010000038.1:1314831-1333263 GCA_025631255.1 Cornus kousa
ATCCAATGTATTTGTAGTGGCATTTATGTCCTTGTCCTGTTATGAGCCAAGGGTTTTTAATAATTTTCCGATTAAATCAATTAAAGTTGTCGGGAGAATCTTTGCAATAATTTATCCTGAATATGAAATTCCGTGATTGCCGGAGGCAAAAAGAAAAGAAAAGACAAAAAGTAAAAAAACCAAAATAAAAATAAAAGTTTTTTTTTTTTTTTTTGACATAAAAATAAAAGAAAATGATGGGAGAGATTATCATTTACCTTAATATCATCCCCAGAAAACTTCAAGTTGAGTTAACAATTTTTTATTTTATTTATTTTTTATTTTTTTTTGACAAATTAATGTTATTTATGGAAGAAGAAGACTTAAATTTATAATTAAAAAAATAATTAATTAAAAATCGAGGTTAGACATTTTGAATTTTAATCTGACAAAAACGGGCGTGGGATCTCTAACACAAAGACAAATCTTTGCAACACAAATGGATTGATTCAAGTTCCATTCACATCCAAATGTCCCATAATAGATAAAATACTCTCTCCATATCATAGCAGCACCAAACTCACAATACAAATATATACATTAATAATACAAATATATAATACATTAATAAACTTATAAATGTTTCTTCCAGTGAAAGGAGTTGAGATATCACTTTTTTTCTATTATATATGTATTTTTCTTACATCTCTCCTCCTTCAATCATGTACATTTTACCCCATTTGACCTCTCCCAATCACAAAATAAAAATAATTTTAAAAAGTATAAAGGAAAAGTCAAGGACATGCATCAAGTCAAAATTAATCATTCATAATCACTGTAAATTTGTGATCGTAATAGTTATGAACACATTAAGATCGAGAAATTCTACAATATTCTGAGGTATCGCACCGTGATCTAGGCTGCGAGGCCTAGGAAATTGGTGGCGGATTTTCCCATAATAGATGCAAATTCATTGAAGCTAATGACACCATCGCCATTTGTATCAGCCTCAATCATCATCTCGGACAGCTCCTTGTATGTCAAGGGGTGACCCATCTTCGACATTTGGCCGGCCAGCTCGGCTGCAGTGATGTAGCCGTTGCCGTCGCGGTCAAACGATCGGAAAACCTCCAAAAGTTGCTCCTGATTGATCAACACCTCCTCACTCATGTCCGGCAATATGGCATCGACCAATTCATCGAATTCGATCAATCCATTTCCGTTAGCGTCCATGTTGCCCAATAAAGCGTAGAGTTGGTCACCGGTGGGCTTGAGGCCGAGAGAGCGGAGGAGCGCCGCCAGCTCCAGGTGGGTCAGGCTGCCGTCGGCGTCCATGTCGAAGCGCTTGAAGATGTCCTTGAGCTGTTTGAGCTGATCGGATTGAAGGGCGGCCATGTCCAAGGAGGAGGAGAGGAGGAGGTGGGAGAAGAAAAAACAACCAAAATATATGATGTGTTTTGTTACTTCTGGGCCCAAATATGGTTTTGGTTGGTCTATTAAAGACGTGTTGTTTGCGTGCTTTTCTTGATTTGAAAAATCACAAAAGTAAGAAACCAAGTATGTATTGCCGTGTGTTTTCACTGTTATGGGTTGAAAAGTGATTTGTAAAACTGTTTTTGTTTTATTGTATTCTAAAGTTTGGGTAACGCATCCATTCTTGGTGTCCATGTGACCTATTTTTAGTACTTGTATTTGACCCATTCGTGGCATGGACCAAAAGCAAGCATAGGTTGTACTAGTACTTGTATTTGACCTATTCATGGCATGACACGTACAAAGCATTTACTCTTGAATCTTCATAAACATCATTGATGTATATGGCTGTTATTAGGAATACATATGTATATATATATATGTGTGTGTGTGTGTGTGTGTGTGTGTGTGTGTGTGGTTGTTATTGGACAATTGGGTAGTTATGGGAGAAACTATAGAAGGAGACTTGTATCATTGACTTTGCACCAAGAAAAAAAAACAAATTGAGAGCCAAGTTGTTTCTCTGCACCTACCAAATTAAATAAATGACCAAGATTGAAAGTCTTGTTGATTTGAATGGTACTGGTTGGTCTTGAGAGGGTGGATAGGGTTGAGAAATCCACACACATAATCAAGGAATTTAAAAATTATGTAATTAGTCGATCAAATAATAAGTGTATAATTAATTTCATAATCCATCACATCATTTCATCTTAAAAGATTTCATTGCCATGAGAATAATCTCAAAGCTTATGAATAATCTTAGGTTGGAACTTTGGACTTATAGATTAGCGCAAACTTTTTTGTACAAAAATTGTGTCTTCTGAATTGTGTGGGTCTCACTTCAATGCATTCATTTAAGGGTCTCAAATCATTCTTTCCACTGACTCTGGCTATTGTTTCTTTGGTTAAAATATCACCGCTCATTTAAAAATCAAGTTAATTAAGAAAAGCAATTTTTAGTTCAAACCAAGCATTTCCTTGTTTAATCTCCCTTTATTTTTATGCCATGCCAGCACATTTGAATTGTGTTACAGTGGCTCAGGCCTTTTAACATTCATATATTCTTAATGCAATAATCTGCAACAGATATAAAACCAGATGAAATTACAAAAAGCAGTCATTATTATGGAAGTCAACATTGGAAATTTGGAATCAGCGGGTGGCTTAGTGGATAAAACGTCTTCTGTGGAAGAACCGTAAACTCAAGCGTCTTGGATTCGATTCTCACGAAGCTCAAAAGTATCAGAGTTTAAATGATATGTGTGGTTTGCAGGTAGTAATTGTTGTTCGTAAACCATTCTAGAATCCAAAGTAACTAGCAGGTGGGTTGATTATTCGTTATAAAAAAAATATAAAAATAAAAACATTGGAAATTTGTAACCATAGATAATGCAAAATTCAATGTTATGAAAAGCTCAAAAAGAGCCAACCATTTCAATGAATTGGTACTGTGCACCATTGAAATCAAATTCATGTTTTTCTAGACAAGTTGAGTAGCTCTCTGAGTTATCTCTGCCCCAAAAGCTTCCAAATGCAAACACACCCTTCTGAGACAAGTCTTCCAACACCTTCTCAACTTCCTCCATGCAACACCCATAACCATGGAATTCACTCATGGCAAAACTTTCCACTTGAATTCCCCCAAATCCTCCTCGAACTCCAATAAACTCATCTTCCCATTGATCTGATCCTCTCAGTATTATCTTCTCATCTCTCTTTCTGCGCATAAGGTTCTTCTTCGCGTATTTTTGGGTCTTCCGGACCAGTTTGTAAGGAATTTTGAGCAAGACGAATACAAGTAATTGTAGGATCAAGCATTCACAGCAACAAGATATAACAATGCAGTCAGCAGCAAGCGTGTTCCGATCTTCCATGGCTCTGCAAAAATTGGAAGAGAAAAGAGGGGTTGAGGTTGATGTTGATGTTGATGAAGAAGAGGGTTGAAGAAGTCATTTCTTGTGATGAAAGGAATAAGTTCCTTCTTTGCTTGAGAGGGTATCATGAAGGGTGAAGCAATAACAATAAGAAGTTGCAAAGCTAAGAAGAGGGTAATGAGTTTGTTACTTCAAAATGTTGTATTGCCTTCAATGCAATTTTTGTTCGCTAAGAGGACAATCAAACGTGTACTGTGTATTGACTCTGAAGGAACATAGCATGTCATAGTGTGGTTACTTGCACCACTTAAAAACCTTTTCTTCCTACTTTGTTCTCATGGAGATTGTCTTTCTTTTTTCAAAAATATATTTTTGATGATAAATGTTCCGAGAGTGAGTCTTGTCACAACGGTAAAATTACTCCATCATAACTTGAAGGTTGCTCCGTAAACCCTACATGGGCGGGAGCCTCCTTCATTGGTTTGCCTTTTATTAACCAAAAACTTTCCTCCTTTTCGTTTATTTTTTTTATTCTTTTCTTTCTTTTTTGATCATGAATCATATAAATTTAAGATCCAATTTCAATATCTGAAATATCCACCATTAGACTTTTCTTGTGGGACATTTCAAAATTGATACCTATGTCTTAGCTAGGCATAGATAATGCACCTTACGTTATGTATTGCAAGTCTTTGACATAGTTGCCTTTGGCCTTCTGCACTTGCATTTACCTAGAAATTTGGTGGTTCCACAAAATATGCTTTCCTTGGCGCATATATATATATATACTAGTTTGATAACTTTTCACTTTTCAGCAACGTTTCAACCAGCTATAAAGCCAGTAGACTGCAGCTGTTTTTGCTTTGTAGACACACAATTCCTGCAATGCTTTTTAATATAATATCTTCTCATCTTCTTTGCAATATTTATTCTTCTAGGGTATTCACATGACTTAAATACCATACATTTTGTTTCTATTTGAGAAGATAACATCTCCATGACTTTTTAGTTTCTTATTTGAGACTCATTCTTAAGATGTGCATGATTTAACTGTACTTTTATTCAGTATATATCATTCTTCCCTTCCTCTCAGTACAGTCTTTAATATTTATATCTAACCCTTACTAGATCCCGCTTCGATGCATTGGCTGTTGCAATTTGCCAAGGGTTTGGTTTGTGGCTCCATTTAGGAGGAGGCTTGCTTGCATTTGGTGATCAATAGACTACCGTTTCTTTTGTGTTTAGTTACTATTCTGTACTCTTCTCTATTGTGTCTAGTTTAGGGCAATTATAGACATTTATTGTTACATCGGAAGGTTAGTCATGTTTTTCTTAAAGATTTCAAAATTTTGGTATATCAAGGTAAAATGAAGGCTTCGATAACAGTCTATTATTAGGGGTACCACATGTAAATACTTGAGATATTTTAGATTTTCTCATACTTGAACCCAAGAGAACTAATACTCGGGATATTTTAGATTTTTTCATACTTGAACCCAAGAGAACTAGAAATTATTCCTCACAGCAGATGTACCTGGTACAACCAACCAATAGAAACACGCTAACCACTTTGCTTTAATAGAAGAAAGATTTCCATGCATCTTTAATCCTTATTTATTTGTGCCATCAAATAATTATATCATGTCACATTAAGTCCTATCATTACCCGTCAGTATTCTATAATCATAACCGACACAAATAAAATTTTCTTATTTTAATAGTGTTTCTATTAATTAAATATATCACATTACGCGTCAATCAACTATCATGTCATCACTATAATCGGGCAATTAAAATTTTCTCTTGTAATAAATTATTGGAGCAAACGGTAGGAAAGCTGCCAGCTCGAGGTGGGTCAGGCTGCCACCGAGGTCCATGTCGAGGCGCTTGAAGATGTACCTGAGCTGTTTTGGTTGATCAGGTTTGAGGGGAGCCAATGAGGAGGAGGAGGAATGGGATGAGGTGGAAGAAGAGAGAACCAAAATACGATGTTTTGTTTACTTCTGGGCCCAAAAAATGGTTTTGGTTGGTCTATTAAAGTTGTGCCTTGCTTTCTTGATTCAAAAATCAAAAAACAGAAAGCAAAGTATTGCCTTGTGTTATTATGATTGAAAGTGATTTTAAAAACTGTTTAATTCTATCTAAAGTTTGGGCTCACATACAAATTATGAGGCAAGTTGTTGGTCTCTGCACCCACCCACCAACCAATCAAACTCACGTTAAGAGATCTAGCGTTCGGGGTGAGCTGGGCAGCCTAGTTGATATAAACACATTCTTAAGTCGTGTGAAAGCCCAAGTTCGATTTACCCCATCTTTCCCCTCCCCCCAAAAAAAATAAAATAAATAAATAATTTGCAGTATCCCCATATATAATTACTAGGATATCTGAAGGAGGAGAAGAAAAAAAAAAAAGAAAAAAGAATAGTGTATTGCTGAAAACAAGAATTTTGAACTATTTACTTACAAGAACAAAAAAATTGAGGTAAAGAAAAATGCTTATTTTATATGCATAAGCAGAAATAGAACCTACCCTACAAAATCCAATCAAGGGTTTGAATTTCAGACTCTTTATCCGGCACCAGACAAAATCAGCACATCTCAGCCGAGGCCCCTTTGCTAATACATCAAGACCAATTCAATTCAGCTTCCTTTATCAAACCCTCTGGATTCAAAATGCTTTCACCTCTTCCAATATTTACCATATTCCTCTTTAACTATTCCAACTATTTTGTGTAAAAAAATCTGTACTATAATTTTGACTACCGAACGCCATCCTCTGAAACAATCTAATTTCTGCAGATTGCTCCGCAGAGTTGAATATTTCACTTTCACCCACTCTCATTCCGTTGGTTAGATCTGCGGTGGCCATATTATCAAAAGCTCTCACAACCTGAGAACCATAAGCATATTAAACAACAACAAAAACCCAATAAATCCATATCCTAAGAAGTATTTCGGGGAAAATTTCTAGTCAGTAGCGAATCCAAGAATAAGTTACCTGTCCCATTCTTGGTCTCTTTGCAGCGGAATGTCGCACACAAGCCGCAGCAGCCTCAATCATCCGAAACATTTCACTACTGACATAGTTGTTTTCAAGCCTTGGATCTGCCAACCCTTCAAGTTCTTCAGTATCAAGAGCATGGCTAAGTAAAGGTCGAGCCTGATAGATAAATTGAGTTTTTGTTAAGGAAAGCTCAACTTCAAAACGTATCAGCTGTTTGATTAAAGTGCATGATCATCACGACTTTAAAGTATGTTTTTTCCCCCAATGTGCAGACACTCATTTCAGCAGAATACTTATCTCAGGCTAAAAATTCTCAAAGGAAATGGTACACAACTACACATACTACTTATAGAAATACAAAATAAATTTTAAAAAAATTCTAGACAGAGCCATTTAAGATAGGTGATTCTTATTTTGAAGTAAGCCATTCAATTCATCAATAGAATGAGATCACAAGTGATAAAGGGAAAGCCTTTCAGAAACATATAGCAGTTTGAGACCAAATTTGACGCCAGATTTTTATGTTCTGCATGCTTGAAGATTTACTGGTCTTCTCTTTCTAGTAGTACTAGCTTCATTCTTCACATAGAATTCATCCTCTACGTTACACTTAAAAAGCCTTAAACTGAAATATATGGTTACAGCTATTACACCGTTGATGAAATATATAAATCTCATATGCCTTGCAGCGAATTTCACCAACAGGTCCCATGGTATAGCTGTTCCATTTATAGTATTAATTTTACTTTTCACTAAACAATCATCTGAACATATTAGGTGATTACTGATTGGAAGATAGATTACACTTGATAAATATTTACGAGAATGATAAATTTAAAATTTTAAGTTACTAAAACCTTCACAATTGGTATAATAGCAAAAGTGAACAAATAATAAAAATAATAATAATAATACCTAGTCAATCAAGAACTAACATAAAGCTCTCCCGAAACACATAAGCCATTCAACGTATTCTAGTGTTATATATAATTTAAGCACTGGTAACAGCCATGAAAATATTGCCGAAGAGAGATTACTCCCCTCAATATACTATACTTCAATTTCTAAAAGTAAGGAGAAAAAAAGAAAGCTAGTGGGATATATAAAGAGAAGCGAATTCCCTTGCCTAGATTTATGTTACTTCACTTATAAGAAATACTTGCAAATTTTCAGAACTGCTAGTCAAAATGGTACTTCAAACTAAGTAAAAATTAATGCGTATGTACCCTACTTAGTTTGAAGTGTAGGAAACCTGGTAGTGAGGAAGTGGGTTAAGCTCTGCAGATCAAAATCCATGAAAGGGTTTTGCCACAAGATCCTAACTTTAATCAAGCTTTAGCAAATGGAGCTGGAGAATAATTTCAAACAAAAAAGATTAATTTCCTATGTCCTTGTATTGAATTACTTCAGTTTTACAGAATCCTTGCATGAAAGTTTTCAGTTCTGAAAATGGAGAAGAATTTAAGACAGCAGAGACTTGCTAAAAGACGGATATATGTTAATGAGGTAAACATGTCTCATGGTGCCTAGAATCCAGACGAATAAACCTTAAGCCCTAAAAAGCCCTCAAAAATAGGCAGAGGATAGAGTCTGTTTCAGACCTCATTAGTAGGTAATTATTTATTTATTTTAATAGGTCATTATTAATTATGAACTACTCAAAAACACCATGGTGGGTGCAGCCATTTACTTGCAAAGCATATTGGAGCAACAAAATCTAGGCTCTAATAAGCTTAGATTTCCTAAAAGAATCAACCAAATAAACCTGTTGAGATAGGAAAACTAGGCTAAAAAATTCACCATATGATTTGGAGCAAATCAAGAGATAAGGAATTTACTTTTTTTACATGCACTTTTTCGAACTTACGGGTATAATTTTTTTCATTTGATATCTGATTGATGGATATATTGTGCCATCCAAAAGCTTTTGAAGAGCAATACAACACCACTGGGTACACTTCCACGTGTATATAATATGGGTAGATTCCTCATAGTTGGTGCTGTGGCAAATAGAAGCATGTTGCTTGTCTAAAGGCAGAATGACAATGTTTCCTGCATCATTTTAAATTCAAGAAGGTCCTCAAAATCACTGCCAAAGTGAAAATCCAATTTGACTATTTAGTACTGTTTGATCTAAAGGGCTTTTAGAAATAAGTCTAAGAGATGTTTTCGATATATTTTGTACATAATTTAGGTTTATATCCTTGGTGGGTAAAAAATGTGGGTCTGTTTTACACTTGCTTGCTTATGTCTTGTACAAATTCTTTATTTTTGGGGTTTATTTAACTAGGAATAAGAAGTCCTATCATGGTTGGTAGTTGAGGATCCCACCCTTGCAATGATTTTGATATAAAAAAATACAAGCTCAGGAGCAAAAGAGTGCTTGGGCTGTAACTCCTGATCCCTGTTCTAACTATTTACTATTTTTAATTCTCTCTTCTCCAAATTTGGGCTCAAAAACTTTTCAAAAGCTACAAATAGAGTAGACAACAAAAAATGCTTGAGTTTCGAAACAATCTGTCAGGATCCAATTCCACCACTAGTCAACAATATTGTCCGCTTTGGGCTCCCTCTCACAACTTTAATAAAAAAGGAGAGGGGGGAGGGGGAGATGTCATTCTAAGCAGCACGGACACGTCTCCGACACTTCATTGCTGTGTCCATAATTTGAAAATAATTTTTATTATTTCGGATGCTTGACTGATACATCTTGGACACTTGGCCAACGCATTGCAGACACTTCGTTAACACATTCTGAACAGTTGACCAACACATCCCACACTCTGTCTTTCTAAAGCAAACACATGACAACATTATGCACATACATTTTTTTTTGATAAGTAAAATTTATTAAAGAGACCGCTCAAAGGGGAGCGAAACCCAAGGACAAAACATTATGCACATACATCAAAGTGTCCAAGCTCTTTTTTCTTAAAAATTTGACATTAAACACATGTCAAAGTATTGTAATGAGAGAAAAAAAATAACAATAACTACAATGACAGGATAGTAATATCATATATAATATGATATATTCTTTTTGATATTTGAATAGCTTCAATTTCAAACTTATGTAACTGTAGTATAAAAAATTATAAATTAATTAATGTTCTATAATGGTCTTATCCAATAGATATATAAATGAAAATTTATATTTATATGAGCCGTGTCCACGCCGTGTCCGTGTCCTACTTTTCTAGAGTTTGACGTGTCAGCGTATACGTGTCATATCGTGTGTGTTCAAAATGGTAAACTAGCTCCTGTAACACACATATTGGTTCAATCATTCTGATCCTCATTTAACATTGACCACTGTCATGTGTGTTCCTTCCTTTCATTTCCATTTGAGTCAGTAAGCTTTCAAAAAATGAACACTGCTCAGTCACATTTTCTTCTGCTTCTTGCACAATACAGGACCAACGCTCGAGTCGAGGAAGATGATTGGGATAGGATCGGGGAAGTTTCTTAACGACCTTCCTCTTCGTACTACTCCACTCGACTCGCTACAATAGCTCCTAGCCCCTAGTAGCTTACTAGTGAGTTAATAGTTAAAGAACTACTACCCGACAAGTGCACCCCTCATCTAACACAAGTTACTGAAAAGCGTGAGTGCTGATGAAAAACGGACGCGGCAGGCTGCTAGCAGAAGTAGCGCGTTAGCCTTTAACCTCTCTTCCCTTAATGCGCCAAGGTACTCAGCAAGGTACCCAGCTCGTAGTTGCGGCAAACGCACTTTGATTATTCAATCAAACCATTATATAAAGGCCTTCCAGGAATTGACCAAGCAAGAACCGGGGATCAAAGTTCCATTGATTCATCTAGGGAACAAAAAGGTCAGCCTCTATGGCTTGTAAAAAGACAAGAGGGCCAAACATCACAATTGTGATTTGAATGAAGCAGATTTGGACAAACAAGGCCCACTTGCTGAGGAGACGGGCTTGTGCCCTGTTTAGAGATCTAGGAGTCCACATTAGCTTGAACTTGGGGTGGGCTGCCAAAATAGAGTCGATATCTTCTAGAATAACCGATGAGAGTTCACTTGTTGGGGAACAGTTAACCATATTCACACATATCTATCAATCCATTCTTCATAGGTCATCAAAATTCTTCCTCATATCTATCAATCCATTATGTGCGTGCACATGCATGTGTGCTTTGGTGTGAAGATTTCATACTTACACACAATATTGTTAGCTCATTTAAGTTATTCACTATTTCTGCTAAATGACAACTGTTAACTAAGTACGTAAAGGTAATGCAGGATGATGCGAGGAGCCAATACAAATGTAACCTATGCTGTTATGTGCACAAAAAAGTTTCTTTCCAATTAAACTTCTGTTCTCACACTTGGGAGCATGAGGTTTTACCATTTCACCACAAGATGACCCTTCTATTCACCATTTTTGTAAAGATTAATATGAGGTTGTGCCTTTCAAGACTTAAGAACCAAGCAGAGGACTCATCAGTATATGATGGGACCATTGCTTGGTGTAGTGGCAAAAGTTTGGCTACAAGCATAAGAATAGAGGTTCAACCTTAAATTCAGCCACTTTGTACAACCTAATGCCAAAGGGAAAGGTCCAGAGCAAATGTATTGTTAGCTCATTTAAGTTATTCACTATTTCTGCTAAATGACAACTGTTAACTAAGTAGGTAAAGGTAATGCAGGATGCTGTGAGGGGCTGACACAAATGTAACCTATGATGTTATGCGCACAAAAAAGTTGTTTTCCAATTAAACTTGTGTTCACACAGTTGGGAGCATGAAGTTTTACCACTTCACCAAGAGATGACCCTTCTATTCACCATTTTTGTAAAGATTAATATGAGGCTGTGCCATTCGAGACTTGAAGAACTAAGCAGAGGACACATCGGTATATGATAGGGGCCATTGCTTGGTGTAGTGGTAAAAGTTTGGCTACAAGCATAAAAATAGAGGTTCAACCTTAAATTCAGCCACTTTGTACAACCTAATGCCAAAGGGTAAGGTTCAGAGCAAATGTATTGTTAGCTCATTTAAGTTATTCACTATTTTGGCTAAATGACAACTGTTAACTAAGTAGGTAAAGGTAATGCAGGATGATGTGAGGGGCTGATAAAAATGTAACCTATGATGTTATGTGCACAAAAAAGTTGCCTTCCAATTAAACTTGTGTTCTCACACTTGGGAGCATGAGGTTTTACCATTTCACCAAGAGACGACTCTTCTATTCACCATTTTTGTAAAGATTAATATGAGGTTGTGCCTTTAAAGACTTGAAGAACTAAGCAGAGGACTCATCAGTATATGATAGGGGCCATTGCTTGGTGCAGTGGTAAAAGTTTGGCTACAAGCATAAGAATAGAGGTTCAAGCTTAAATTAAGCCACTTTGTACAACATAATGCCAAAGGGTAAGGTTCAGAGCACTCTCGATTAACGGGGAAGACAATGGGTAATGGCCTTTATGTTATTGGAATCTGAATTAAAGGGAATTAAAAGGTATTACCCAGTTTTGGTCCCTCTACAGCAGAGTCTTAAGGAGTGACGACAAGAGACAGACTAGACTTTTCTGTTTCACAATTATTAGTATCAGATCTATCTAACATTATTATTAAGAAATTTCCCCTTATTGACGCATGCCTTCATATTTCTACTTGATTTTAAACACTACCTAAATAAAAATTGAACCATGTTTCTTCAAAATTCAGCACTTTCTCATGCTAATTCATGATTCAATTATAAAATTTCAAATCCTACTTGTTCCCAAATTAGATGTGTGGTTTCAGAGAAAAAGTGATCTTATGTTACTTAGAGCAAAGAAGTCACCCTGCATTGCAACTCCCTGCAACAAGTGTTCTGACAAAAGGTGTGCAACACATTTGATCCTCGGTACCACCAACAAGAGTACCATGAAAGAAGAAAAAGAAAAAGAAAAAAAGGACGTAGGTTTGTACTGCCATCAAACTCATCCTGATAACACTACATTAATGAAATAACAGCCAGCTTAATAGATCTCGTAAATTTATAACCAGTTCATGCATGCCTAATATAGAGTAGCGGTTTTACAAAATTGTTGTCGGAGGCTTATTTGTTATTACTTATATAATGTTGGGGCTTATGTGTAATTGCTGAAACTTGTTATTATAAATAGAATGTGGTGGAAGGATGAAAGTATTCTTTCATTATTTCTCTCTTTCCCCATCTCTCTCTCTCTTTCTCTCATCCGCTTTCTTCTTCTTTATCACTTACTCTTGATTTGATTATATCTTAAAATCAACAAAAATTACCTAAGATTTTTAATGGAGTAGCAGTAGCTAGGTTTAACATTCATAAAACTTACCCATTCAACTAGACTCTCCTCTCCCAAGGGCTGAGATACATCCACAGGCTTACGTCCAGTAATTAGCTCCAAAAGCACAACTCCAAATGAGAATACATCAGATTTCTCAGTCAATTTGCCGCTTGATGCATACTCAGGAGCCATGTACCTGAAAATCAACCAATTGAAACCTTTAAAACATGACTAGTATATGTCCAACCATGTAAATAACAGTATTACTTGTGGGGGATTATAATCCTAAAAGGATGACCAGACCAATTATGGATGTGCTGCCTACCCAAAGGTTCCCATAATCCGTGTGGTTATATGTGTATTTGCATCCAAAGCTAATTTAGCAAGACCAAAATCAGAAACCTGTAAAGCCAAAAAAAAAAAAAAATTGTAAACCCACATCTTATGAGATGAGAATTACAAAATGAATTGTGATTGCTGCAGATACCTGAGCTTCAAAGTTGTTGTCTAAAAGAATATTTGATGACTTTATATCTCTGTGAATAATCCGAGGATGACCTGCCATACGAAAAAAAACCAAGAGAAATAAATATGCAAACAATGATATAAGAAAGATCTTTCAACAAAAAAAACAGTTATTAAATTACATTGGTAGGACAGTGCATTTGTTCAGAAGATATCACGTGTTAGGATTTATTTGGTGTTATTTTTCAATAGTGTAAAAACAAAAAAGATTCCCTATTGATCAACCTAACAGTATGTGCCATATATCATATACCTCGGTGACCAAAAAAATTCTGAGGATAGAGGCAATTTTTTTCTTTCTATTTTTCTTGACAAGATAAGAGGCAACTGTTAAAATGAATTCTAAAATTTTAACCTCACAGGCTAGCGCATGACATTTAAAAATAAAATATAGCAATTATAGACAACCTGCCATTTTTTGTGAGAAAAATATCATTTTGAAATTCTAAGGAGAATGCCTTCAATTGTCTCGTCTATTCTCCCTACGGGTTGTGATTTTATTAAGGGAGGATATTAAGTATTGTTTCCCCCGAAATCAACACAGCGCTTCTGTAAACTTTGATGGTTGAGTGAATGGTAATATATGGTCAAACTAACATGCACCATTCTATATGTCATCACTGACACTGCAATTGTATTTGAAAAACTGGATTTGATACGTGTCATAGGAGGAACAACGTGAAGAGAATTTTGGCTACCAAGTAGGTATCATAGCTTAAGAGTAATCCTGAGGTCAAGAATTCGAGCCTCTCACCTTTATTAATTATTGGGGAAAAAAAGAGACGGTGAAAAGAAGAAGGGTACACTATCTTTCTAAAGGTTTTTTGGCCTTTTGATTTTGATTTTTTCTTTCTTTCCTTTTAACTGAGCTTTTTTTTTTTTCCTTTTTTAAAAAACAATAAATAAATAACGCAGAAGACAACATTAGATATTAAAATCAAGAAGAAGAGCACAAATAATTACAGTCTTCATGGAGATAAGCTATTCCACGAGCTGCACCGGCAGCAATCTTTACACGCATTGCCCAATCCATTACTGGCCTACCTTCTCCTACAAAATACAAGGAGCAACCCCTTATGTTAGTTACCAATTATCACAGAAAAAATCCTTCAAAATCTCAAACATAAAAGATTACCGTGAAGATGGAAATAGAGGGTATTGTTAGGGACATAATCATAGACAAGCAGCCTTTGGTTCTCAGAAATGCAGTAACCCACTAGTGAAACCAAATGCCGATGGTGTATGCGACTAATAGTCTCAACTTCAGCTTTAAATTCTCGCTCCCCCTGCCCCCCACCAATCTTTAGCTGCTTTACTGCTACCACTCTCCCATCCACTAGGCATCCTTTATATACACAACCAAATCCACCTTCACCCAAAAGATTTTGTGCTGAAAACCCATTTGTGGCCTGCACTAGTTCTTGATAGGTAAACCATGACCTTGAATTACCTAATCCACCAGGCTCTGTTGGTGAATATATAGAACCACTGCCAGAACCACTTCCCATAAGGGGTGCTGTTGTCTGTGACTTTAAGGCAGAATCTGGACACAAATTACAAACCTTCTTATATTTCATACAAAAGTCTCAATCACACAAACATACGATATACATTGTTTCCAAGCATGCTCAATAACAAGGATTAAGATGCTATATTATTAGCTTAGTCAATAAATTCAGACCTACTCTAATTTTATTCCTCACTTATGGTGTCTAAGTTCATGACCGCCTTAGCCTGAAAGCAGCAAAGATACATCTAAGAAGTAAAGACTGAAAAAACAATAGTAAAACTGAAAAGTTGTTTTGTTTATAGTTTTTAGAAAGTATAACATGTTAAAGATACCCAGCAAAAACGTAGAAGTGCATATACAAGAGCAAACACGAAGTCAAGCATGCAAAAGCCACACACACACAAAGGGAACAAATGAAAAGGCAGAGCACACTCAGGGAATGATATGAGAATGTATACAGAATTACCAGATTGTGGGGAAGAGCCCAGCGATGTAGGCAGAACATAACCGCCATTGAGTCCAGAAACCCTTTTCTTTCGCTTCCTCACGCACCAGAAAGCCGTTCCAATGAAACCAAGTAGTATGAAAAATGATACAATACCAATAGCCACTGAACCTCCAATACCAAGGCCCCCATTGCCTGAGGAGCTTGGAATTTCTGGTGCATTACCACTAGAAGTGTTTGTAGTCGGATTACCTGATGGTGGAATTGGATTTTGAGAAGGGGATTGTGGAGACACAAGTGAGGGAGGCGGTGGTGATGATTTTGAAGGAGGGTTTGAGGAGGGAGGAGAATTTGGGGGAGAAACAGATGGAGGAGTAAGCCCAGGAAGTGGGGGAGAATTACTAGACGGTCTTGGTGCTGGTGGAGGAGGTGAATTTTCAGGTGAGGTTGATGCTGGTGGTGGAGGTGAACTTCCAGGTGGTTGAGATGCTGGTGGTGGAGGTGATGACAGTGGAGGTGGAGAATTTCGAGGAGGCTGTGATGATGGTGGAGGTGGAGAATTTTGAGGCGGCTGTGATGACGGAGGTGGAGGTGAACTCTCTGGAGGTTTTGGCATTGGTGGAGGAGGTGAATTCTTTGGAGGCTCCGATGGAGGAGGAGGTGAACTAGCTGGTGGGTCAGCTGATGGAGGAGGAGGTGAACTAGCTGGTGGGTCAGCTGATGGAGGAGGAGGTGAACTAGCTGGTGGCTCAGCTGATGGAGGAGGAGGTGAACTAGCTGGTGGCTCAGCTGATGGAGGAGGAGGTGAACTAGCTGGTGGTTTAGATGATGGAGGAGGAGGTGAACTAGCTGGTGGTTTAGATGATGGAGGAGGAGGTGAACTAGTTGGGGGAGTAGATGATGGAGGTGAAGGTGAACTAGCTGGGGGAGTAGATGATGGAGGAGGAGGTGAACTTCCTGGTGGTTTAGATGATGGAGGAGGAGGTGAACTAGTTGGGGGAGTAGATGATGGTGGAGGTGAACTAGTTGGGGGAGTAGACGATGGAGGTGGAGGTGAACTAGTTGGGGGAGTTGATGATGGAGGAGGAGGTGAACTTCCTGGTGAATTTGTTGACGGAGGTGGAGTAGAATTGGAGGATGGGGGTGGAGCATTAGGTGTAGATGGAGGAGGTGTCACAGATGGAGGAGGGGGTGATGTTGTAGGCGGCAATGACGCTGGAGAAGGTGGTGGTGATGGGGGTGATGGTGAGGCCGGAGGAGGAGATGTCACATTAGCGGTAGGAGTGGATTGGGGTGGGTCGGATGGAGTAGTAGGTGTTGCCGTGGCAGGTGGATTGGCGTTGGGCTGTGAAGACGGTGGAGTTGCAGAAGGGTCTGAAGGAGGAGATGAAGGCTGTGGTGGTGGAGGAGTGGTGGAATCCGGTGGGACAGCAGAGGGTGGAGAATTCGGACTCGCCATCTGATCAGTATCCAAAACTAACAAAAATTAAGCAATTGCCAATATAATGTCACCAAAATCTCCAGCCTTCCATGATAGTTTCTCAAGATTCACTATTATTAGGCAAATCAAAATCTCTCATCTATCATTCTCATTTCTCAATAACAATCAAAATCCAACAGCCAAAATCTGAATTTTTTTTATAGATCACACTATCCAGTGTCAAGTTCAAATTTTTATATATCAAACATAGAGTCCACAAACCGCACGACCTCTTCTCTAAACCCAGTTTGGAAGCCAGTAATCAAAATTCCCAGTCTCTGAGATAATGAAAACAAAATCCACCAACCAAGCAGGCAATTCGTCGAACACTTAACGCGAAATCACATATCCTTCTCCAGATCAAAACCCAGATCACCAAAACAAATTCTGAGCAAAACCCAGAAAACCAAACACTCGTAGAGCAAAACCCAGATCACTAATCACCGTTTAAAGCAAAACCCAGTGACCCAGATCAGTTAAACAGGTTCGCACAAGAACCCAGATCAGCAAAGACGTAATCAAGTGACACCAAAATTCATATATGAACACTAATGTCCCAAATGTAGAATGCAAAATACACAAACCATCCAAAAGAAAGAAAAAAAAAAAAAAAAGAAGGAAGATAACCCAACTGTAAAAATCCCAGAAACCCTTTACCTTTTTGTTTTTCTCTCTCTAGGATTAGCAAATTCCAGGCAATATTTCAGCCTCGGAAGCTCAAACCCAAAAATGCGGAAACAGTTGTCTCAACTCTCAAATCCAAAGCAAGCATGCTGCATAGTAGTGATAGCAACATCGAGAATGAATTTTTCTTTTCTTTTGACATTTGAATATGTATAATAATAACACGTTGAGTACATTTCTTATGATAGCAACATGATCATAACCATATAGATTGAATTGCCTTGCTTCTTTCAAACGTCAAATCAATGCATTACTTATTGATTAATGTATTCAAGAAAGGCTATCAAGTGTGGAACGTACTCGCACTGCAGATTGTGAGCGTACAAAATCAAACAAATTATTTCGGCATTAAATAATTGTCAAAGTCCTTAGTTGAATATTCTTATTTACTCTTAGTAATAATAGTAAGTTGATTTTTTTACTTTTACTACTATATAGAACATTATTCCTTTTTTTCATTTAGAGCCTTTTTATCTTATGTTTTGGGACTGATTTTATCTAACATAATTTGCTTGGTAAAGAATTTCTAGTCTACATAATCTTTTTTTTTTTTTTGGGACGAAATTAATTTTTAATTGTCACTTCATAATGCTAAAGAAACTATACTTATGTAAATGTAAAGATTAATTATAGAGATGATTAAATTTAAAGACTAATTTATGTACCAAATAATAATTATTAATTTTTATTTTTATTTTTATTTTTTACTGAAATCGCTTTGTGGAATTATTTTTGTCATTATAACTTTTATTAGGGCAAAAAGATAAACTTGTTTTTCTGTTATTAGATGGTATGATAATTATTGAGATATTTTAAAAGAGGAGGGAGTTAAACTTATCTATTATTTATATGATTAAGAGTCCTTGTTGAAACTCTAAAGATTGGTTTAAGTGGATAAGTCACTTGACACTCGTATGATTGCATCGAGAAGAATTAGGTTTAAGATTGGACTCTTCTTGAGTGTAAATAATTTTTTTAGAAAAAGGTGCGTGAGTAGTAAAATAAGAAATTCTTGTTGAATTCTACTGCTATTAAATTTCAAAAAAAAAAACAAAAAACAAAAAAAAAACAAAAAAAAACCATTTATCACTCTATCATTTACTTTTTATATTTTTTTAATAACAATTTACAATTTTTATAATGAGAGACAACCTTTGTACTACAAAAATGCCTTACTATTCTT
>JAOTQH010000038.1:1333363-1345193 GCA_025631255.1 Cornus kousa
CTGCATCAAATACTCATATTTTGAATAAATAAATACCTCATTAAGGGGGTCCGCCACACTGAGTAGGTCATCATCATAACCATCATCTTGGTCCTTGAAGTTTTCAAGTAAAATAAAAAAATTCATTAAGTAGTGCAAAAATTTAAAATGCACATCAAGTGAGTAGTAATCAATAAGAACAGCTTTTTCACGCAAACCTCATTGAAAGCTTTTGCCTTTGTATCAAGATATTCATATGTGGGTCTACTATGCAATCCAGCACCAGCTGAATATAGTAAATCTTCATCAGCTTCGACATCTCCTGCCTGAAGTTCCTCCCATTCACTATCCTGAAACAAAGACGAGTTGAGCATAGAATTCCTTTTTCCGGACAAAGGTTAAAAAAAAAAAAAAACCGAGAATTATTAATACACCAGTTCTTCACCTGCATGCTACAAGAAGATAAAACAACAATAAATTACCTTATCATCACCATCTAAAACTTGTTCCTGAATCTCAATCAGCACATCCGCCAATATGGCCAGTATCTGTCATGGGCAAGAAAAAGGTAACCTAATGGTTGCCATCATGGAACAAAACTCAAACTAGCAATTTAAATGGCACGTGGGTGTGTGTCTATACATACATATATATATATATATATATATGTATAAATGTTAATTTTCTTTTTCTTTTATTATGAGAGATAATTAGGAAAAGCTAACTAGGAAAAAAAAAATTAGGAAAAGCTATAACAATATCACAAACAATTGATGAATTGAAGCATAAGCAGTAATGAGAAACTTGTATGTATGAAGAGTAACATCATGTCAACTGCGCATCAAAGCACAAGCTTTGACAGTATGAGGAAAAAAGATATTCACCGACACCTAGTAGAGTGCTTATCCAGCACTTGCATAAAAATATACTCTGTGCAATTGGAGTAAGTTCCCAGATTAAGAACCATACTGGCTGACAACCTCCTTTAACAAAGACAATCTTTCAGAAACAAGAATCAGGTTAAGAAGTACCTACCTTGGCCGGAAGTGGCATCAGCGTCCATTGATCAGGGGCTAATTTAGCCTTTGAACGAGTGGTTATCCCTGCAGTGGACTTCACATGAAACTGGATAAGTTTTTTTTTCAATGACCGTAACCCCTAAAAGGTAGACAACAAGTACAATCATACCTTAATCAAACGGCCTTGGACATTGATTTTCCCCAATTCAACATGCCTCGTCGATAGCAATAAAGCCAAAGCAGTGGTGGTGACTTTTATTTGGTAGGCACCCTGAATCTCCCCTGTATTCAATTAGCATTTGAAAAATTATCAGATGACTCACCAATGATCTCTCTCTCTGTCACTCTCTGGCAAAATCATTCTTAATTTTATAGTAAAATCTAACAGCTTCCTGGATGCTGTTGAAATAACACGAAAAATCTGTTTCAATGTTGGGTGAAGCAATCATGCTTTACATTTAAAATTTAAAATGGCCTTGTTAAATAAAAAAGTTAACAAAATTCAAAAGCAAACAAAGGCACAAAGATAGGAAGGGATTTAACATTATGTTCCATCTATTTCCTCGGTGCTAATCTCTGATGCATGGACTCCCCCATTCTCTCCTTCACGTACACATGTCAACATGACAATACATGGTATGGGTATATGATGTGTGTCAGACACACAAACCAAATCGGGTAACATAGGCGCTAATTACTGCGGGTACTAAGAAATCAATAAGATTCATCATGACTAATGGAGGAAAATGTCCAAGAAACTCATGAATGACAAGCCCGAATGAGACTTTTGTCCCATATGAGATTATTTACACCCATGCATTAAAATAAGTGCCAAACAAATGGTAAAAATAATACAAGCCCCACAGTAAAGAAACTTCATACAGAAAAATCACTTAAAACCTCCATGCATTGAGCATAAGTTCTAGTAGTAGTACTAATTTCTTATACATTACTTAAAATCCCCTTGTAGCTTGGCGCAAATATTCATACTGGACGAGCTTAAAGTTTATGCAGTGTTCAAGTCAATTATGGAAGAGCATAAAGTTTACACAGTGTTTAAGTCACCTATGGAAAAGGGGGGATTCCAAGTACAGGTGCCAAACTAAGTAATTCAAAAATCAAAACTGCACAAACTAAAAAGAGAAACCAACAACGCCAATAATAAGGCAAGTTCATAGCTGTACAATAAGAGTTGACTTAATAGTACTCGCAATAAGTTCTATTCAATTATTCTTCTCCAAAAAGAAATATACAAACGTTCATAAATGCATATGTGCAGGTGTGTGAACTCTGAAGACATCAAACTCTAATCAATGCTAAAGAAAGAAATTTCAACTTCTTAATTTGCAATATTGTTGTCCTTTTTATCAAAATAAATACATAAAAAATAAATAAAAACTCAATTTCCCCCGAGTGTATTGACATCAGAAAAAGGAGGAGAATGATAACCTGAAAGCTTCATGATATTGGAATCCAAACCACCTTTTTGGAAACAGATATTGGATATAGGTGACAAGGAAGTGCATGGACTCCAGGACTATAATGGTAAACCAGGTGTACATAGTCAATTGGCTATTGAGTAGATAAGACCATGTAAACTAGGGCCTCCATATGTGTTTTATGGAGAGAATTATAAATGGTAGACCAGGTAAATCAGCTTTTTTATAAATAAAAATAAATAAATAAATTCCGAAGTGAAAATTTCCATAACGAGTAATTGCTCCCCAAGTGTATGCTTCCAGAAATTTGTGTCACGAATGGACCTTTTTCTCCTCTTATTTGTCATGGTAATGCAGGCATTCAGCACAGTCCTGGCAAGGGCGATGGAGGGGGCTATTAAAGAATGTTTTCAGATTTGGGCAGTAGGCAGAGCTCTGTTGACATCTCCACCCCCCAACCCGGCCCACGCACAAGCTTAAGCAATAGACTAATAGGGGAAATGTACATACGGGTCTGACCTTGTTTTTTGGATATCTACTTACTGGAGAAGGAAAAACTTTACCAATCCTTTGGCAAAATGGCACTTTCTACATGTGTCTACCACATTTGGGAGAAGCGAAATGCTCGAATCTTCCAAGGGCGATCAACTTCTCAGAACCATGTTGTCAGCATCATAAGGAGTTCAATTAGGGCAAAGCTGCAATCAGGTAGGCTCAAATTCAGCATTGAAGCTTTGAATGTATGACCAAGTGGGCTTTGTGGACAGGAGACCAATTGGAATGGGGTCATGGGATTCAGGTGATGCCAGGCACAGACAACAACCATTTGGCCAGTGTTTATAGGCATTGAGTTTCCTGTCAAGGGTTGGCAATCTATGTTGGATGAAATGCATGTAATGAACTAATGTTTGGGGATATAGATAGATTATTCCATGGAATGTGGTGCCAAGGTTTTGGAGCAGAAGGGAAGGATAAGGCGAATGAAGCGGATTTCATGGTGCATTGGCCAGAGGGACAGGGCAGCCACACAAGCTTATCTGCTCGGTTAGGGCAGAAAGGTGGAGGGTTAGTGAGTTCTGGAATTAATGTGACAAGGTTTGGGGGAAATTTCCAAGAGGAACCATCCATGAATCTGTTGACAGTTGTATCTTTAGGAATAAAGGACATTTTGCAGCTGGGAGTCACCATACTTGGCAGTGCAGAGAAAACTGTCAGGAGCCAATTGTCTATCCAAAAGGAGCAAGAAGAGTCATTCCCAAGGTGGTGTTTAATAAATTTCCTACCAGTGTGTCTGAGTTGCAACAGTTTCCTCCTAGACCATGCAATATCTTGAGGAATCTTAAGCTCCCATATGCTCCTGTTCTTGATTAAGTATGCTTAGCCCAGCAGCACCAAATACTCTGTGAATTGTTGTTGATGACAGCCCAGATATGCCTCGATACAGCTGCTCGGTTAGAGACTCTAATTGATCATTGGCAAGTGATACTTTAGTATTTTGTGGGATAGATAGAAACAACTGAAATACTTGGAATGCGTTCTCTGTTTTGAAGCTGTGTAGGGGTTGAAGATTAATATTGAAAAAAAGAAAGTCCCCGCTTGGGAGTTGGAAAAGATGGCCATTTCTGGGCCTTTTCTTTCAAAATACTTGGGACTTCCGATTAGTTCCTTTTTACAGGCAAAGCTGTTGGGGACCCTATTGCCATTGCTGAGACATTTGAGATTAGATGGATGGAAGAAATAGCAAAATGAGGTAGGCATCCCATGAATAGAACATTCATCCTCTTGATGTAGTTTATGTCTATTTACTTCATACCAATACCAGTGGAGAAATGGGTAGCAGAGCCTGGAAATCCTTTCCTGTTTTTTTGGTTACTGGAAATGGATTCAAATATGTGAAATGGGATAGTATGTGTATGGTCCTGGTCAAATAAGGTGGTTTGGGGATAAGAATTCATAGAATTAACAAGCTCCTTTAGGAAAGTAGCTGCGGATATGTGGCAGAGAGGAACTACTTATAAAGAAGAGTAGTCGGGAAGTATGGCACATGAAGGGATATTAGTGTTTGAATAAAGTCCCTATAACATATAGGGTGGGGGATCAGTAAATATGGTATTAAGTCTCAGACACAGAAGTAGATGCAGACATGGTTACCGTGTAGCAGATGCATGGTGTAACGAGCGTTACGTAACGGTGTAGGGAACTGTAGTCGTGATTTTTTTTTACTGTAGATGCACACATGATTACAGTGTAGTAGATGCACACATGGTAACAGCGTAGTAGATGCAGACATGATTACAGTGTAGCAACTGCAGGGTGTAACGGGCGTTATTTAAGGCTTAATTAGAAGAGACTCTTCCCAGTCCCTACTCAACCAAGTCCCTAGGAACTCAGACGAGTTTAATATAATTCGGCCTTGATTATAGGCTTCGGACACGACCAAGTCTGTTCAATTCGGCCAGTACACAAAGACATGACCGAGTAATACAATCATTTTTTGAGTAAATTGTGAATGGTTGCGAGTCCTTAAAGCAAATTACGTATGAAATGGGAAACGCGAAGTGTAAGGTCTTGGTACCTGGCACGGAAACTTGTATGTAATGGGGAATGAGAAGTGTAAGATCTAGGCAGTTGGGACGGAAACTTGATTAAGGAAGGTCCATTGAATAGGAGATTGCAAGGCCTCTTCAGGACCCCGCCACAGATTATGTTGGAGGATGGTGTGATGTTAGATATCAGCTTTGGTAAAGCTTTTTTATATTGGGAATGGGATGCAAGTATTTCTTCTCTTTGCTGAATGGCCTTGTCGATGTGGTGAAAGATTATTCCTAAAGATGGATGGCTTCAGAGGGAGGGGTGTTTGAGGTGCATTTTTTTTCTTAGGTGTTGAGGGGTGATGACCTCACTAAGCTTCTCTTAAAAGGCTATATGAGTATAAAAGCTCCGAATGTGGCATTCTTTGGATGGACAGTAGTTTTCTTTAAAGAATTCAACCGTTGATAACCTAGTGAAGATGAGACAGGCCCAAATCAATGGTGCATGTGCAAGAGCAATGAAACATCTTACAAGCCATTGCCTTGGAGCAAGGGACTTGGGGGCTTTGTCTTATCTGTTTCAGATTTCTGTGTGTCTAAGCTTGGCCATTAATGGTTTGTTTTAGAGAATATCATTATAGGAGCTATTTAAGCCCTTGAAAGAATATCGATGGGAGTGATTTTAGCAATCCTTCATCAATATATTTATCACACCTTTGTATTCTTCCACCTATAAATAGAAGTGGTCATTGCAAACAAAATTAATAGAGAGTGCAATGGAAGAGAAGTAGCCCTTTGGACTTTGTGTGCCATGGGTGTAGACCGCAGTGGCCAAACCACGTTATATTCTTGTGTTGTTCAAGTTCAGTTTCTCCCTTCAATTTTATTTTTCTTAACAGTTTCTCTAGCAGAGGGGTGAAGCGAGCAAGAGAGATGGGCCCATGAGGCGAATGGTGCCATTATGCCTCTAGTGACATAGAACAGGCATCTTTTAAAGAGGTAGAATTGCCACATTTACAAGTTAAAGTAACTTTGTTGAGATCCCTCCATTCTTGATTACAAGAGCTTCAAGTCTTATACGAGTTTATAGTCTTGAATAGCTAGGTTTTTGTATTCTTTACATGCCGTGTGACATCATAGCACCCTTCAGTGAATCGTCTAAGACAAGAAAAATGGGAAGTAAAAAAAAAAAAAAAAAAAAGGAAGAAGACACAGGGCAGTTACTATTAAGTACAGCAATACAGCTCACAACAAAGGCAATAAAAAAGTTTAAGTTCAAATGAAGGGTGCTTACCTTGCTGCTTAGTCCATTCAGACATCAAATAAACAAAGGAATTATCATGGCCTTCAGCAGGGACTGAAATCAACAAGTTAATAAATTGTTCTACATGCGGGCTACTCAAGTGAACCTGCATTAAATGAAAAAGATCTCTGATACATTTATCCATAGAATATGCCCAAACTCATATATGCAACCTTGGCTATGACTACATACATGGAAAATTTGAGGCAACCCAGCACAGTTCATATGGAAAAGATAGGAAAAAGAGACCACATCAAGTTAAACAATTCAGGATGCTGACAAAATTTTACAGAAGCTGAACACATTCAAAGCCTCATCATCCATGTTTTTTGTACATGCTACAAGCTTTATCAATTGGAAGTTCCATGCTACTGAAGTGAATTGCATTTATCAGAAATGGGAATCAGTTTATGTTAGGGAAAAGAAGAAAAAAAATGCAAAGAAAATCTTTTCCCCTTGTTTGGTTACCATCCAAGATAGGGACAAAAAGTAAAGGTCAAAATTTTAATTTACAAGTCAATTACATTTCCATTATTTCTCTACCTCCAACCATTTTTGAGAAATTTTTAATTTCTAATCTCAATTGAGCATGAAAAAATATATGACGGAAATCATTATTCCTTTCCATTTTTAAAATGCAATTCCTTTTCATGAAATAAATGAAGCCTAAACGATAACAAGAAAGGAAGTCATACATATGCCAATTCAAGTCGTAGAAGTCACTAGAGAGAAATATGTAGTTCCATCAATATAAATGAATTTGAAGAAATATACCAATCTAGCAAAAATAAGTAGCAATGAGCTTCTCAATCCCGCAATTTGACAAGATTGCATGCGCCTTACAAGAGCAGCAACAAGATCTCGGATATGCTGAGCCATCTGTGAAGGCAGATGCAGAAGAAGTTGCAGAACGTAACTCCCAACAAAAAGTGATACAGAGCTTTCCAAATCAGGGTCTAGAAGCCTGCACTCGGTCCCAAAGTTCAGCATCCAAAACCCAAGAATCAGAAATCATTATATATATGTACAGTTTCGAAGTACCTAATCTAAGGAATTCTTTTCAATACCAACAGAAAACACTTAATGCAGATTATATGTGAAAGACATCGTATAGCACAGCAGATCAAAGTTTGCCTCAAGTAAACAGAATAGAAAACTTCAGAACAGGCAACGAGTGTTTTACCCACTAGACAAATCAAACTCAGGATAAAATGACCAACTGACTAAACAGAAAATTTTCCATACCGCACTGAGAAAAATTACAATGGAGAGGACAGCATGTGTATCCTTGCCAGGTGCTCAGAAGCTAACCAGGAGTGTCGTGAAAGAGTTAAACATTACAACTTTTGAAGCATTTGCGTAAACTAACATATCTAATGAACTTTAGCAGAAAGAAAAAGAAAATGACAGATAACAAGTTCCATCTGTTTAATTGTTATATGATGCCAATTCACCCACTTAAAACTATTATCATGCTCTTGTGGTCGTGACAACTAGATAACCTACCATGTAAGTTTACTATTTGTTAGGTCAATAGGACTTTGTTTGGCGGATTTGGTACAAAACAAAGTCCCCAGGGGCTATTGCAAGTATTACATAATGAAGGTATGGAACAAGTAGTTCCTATGATCACGACTTTGCAAGAATCAATTTGATAGATATTTATTTTAATGAAGAATAAGGGATAAGCCAACCCCCCCAACACACACACACACCCCACCACCACCACCAAAACACAACTGAAAGACCAAGGAAAAACACACAGGAAAAGAACAGATATAAGACAAAAGCAATGTAGCAAGAACCTATGATAGGTCAGTAAGTAGAAATTGTGATAAAACTAACAGATGGAATTTGGGATTTCCAAAAGGATTATATAATATGTGTGTGTGTGTGTAAGGATAACCAGACAACCTTGAAGTTACATCAAGCAAACTTCTCATTGTAAATCCAGGATCACCACCCCAAGCTAGCCCTTCTTGTTTTCTGCCAGATACAAGGGCAGCTAAGCACTGGGTTGCATTCTGGTGAACATGATAAAAAAATTAAACATGATTTCTATACTCAACATACAAAAGAGACAATTACATAAAATAAAATAAAAAAGGAAGAAAAAAGGGAAAAGCAAAGGGAAACATGCTAGCACCTGCTCCCAAAAAAATACAGAAGAATCATATGCATCTAGCAAAAGATTACCTGCATTTCACTATGATCGTCACCTTGAAGAACTATACGGATAACAGGATCGAAACAGACTTCAAACACTGTTCTAACAATGTCACTAGGTGCGTTCTGAATGATATAAATAAACAATGTTATCAGAAACATCTTAAAAAAACAAAGTTGGTAAATGTAAGAAGCTGATTAACCAATAAAATGAAACGAAAAAAAGACTATAAGCATTATGCCAAGTGTAATGCACCTTTAATAACATCGTCACAAGATCCAATGAACCAGCAACTAGACCATCTGGCTGCTGTTGGGGCTGACAAATATCAAGAGGACCATCAGAAAGTGACAAATCTGAACTAAAAAGTATATTCTGAATGCCGTTTATTTAAGGCAAGGTTGTCAAGCTGTACTTTATTTAGGATTGGCCCGATATATGGCAAAACTCGAGAAACCAGGGGATGCAAACAACCAGGAGTATTTTTTATTGCCTGGACAGAGAAAAAAAGCAATAATAAACAAACAAACAGAAAGATGATTTTGTGAACAGTAAAGAGTTAAAACCTCAATACAGCAAGAAAGCAGAGGATAATAACATCCGCTTTAAAATTGTATTAGTTCAGAATTAATATATGCTCATCAACTATCATCTCTTTCAACTGTGCCACACAAACCGGTTGGAGGTGGAGAAGATTTGTGGCAGTCAATCCTTGCTATAAGCATCTGTTAACAGTCCTTGAGTAATTACTCGCCTAAACAGCTTCATATTTCAGTCCATGTGCTCCCATCACTCTTTTAGCAAGCAATATTTCATGGCTAATACAATGAAAAAAGTGAATAGAAAAACAAAAGTTCTCCATAATATGAACATACTCACTTCGGTTTATATGTATATAAATATTTCATTATGACAAAAATTGACACTAGCAGTCCAATGTAGATAAGATCATTTTATATAATCTGAGAACAAACTTGAGATAGCACACAACAGAGAGGGAGAGAAAGGGCCAAGGCAAGAGGAAGAAAAATAATTGCTTTCAAAAGAAAATTACAAGACTCAGTTGGTCAACCTCAGCAATCTAATTTAAATAGCAATTGATCACTTATTAATGCAAGGACAGAATCGTGCAAACATAGCAAAAAAAAAAAAAAAACTATCAGAATGTAATACCAAACAAGATTACAAGAAAATTAAGCATTCCACCAAACATCACATCTACCAACAACATTCAACATACCTCCAGAACCTCAGCTGCATCAATGCTAATAAAAGGGTCTGAAACATGTGAAGCCCACATGTTAAGGATAATCGGAGAGATAATGGGCTCTATCGATGCTGCTGCTTCATGACCTACATATAGTAAGCAAAAGAGAAAACAAGGAGACTGATAATCGGTAAAAATAAAAAATTACATAACATTAGAGTAGCTAAAACACAAGAACATTAGATTTACAATAAATTCACAAGACCGTTTATACCCCACTGATACCAACCTGCCTTCACTGCTTCTTGCAGTGTTTCGAGTACCAGATGCATGGTTTCATCGGATGCCTAGAAAGCAGGGTCACAGTAACTGTTAGATGTAACTTCTACAACAATAAACTAGGGAATATTTTTAATAGTAGTACATTACCTGATTGAGAAGGTCTGTAAGTGAGGAGAATAAACCCATTAAATGAGGCTGAAGCATTCCTTTGTTTGCATCAGGTAAAAGCTGGGAAAGTGCTTGACAGGCACCTACTTTCACAGGTGGGGGCCTGTGAGCAGAACATTGTCACCACTAGCCCATTCTGTTTTAAATCAGCTATGAAAATACACACAGATTAAAAATATATATATATATTCTTACACATCCATGCCAACTGCCTTAATGGCAGCATAGCGAAAATGATCGACAGTTCCAAGATTGATCTGCACAAGAATAGAAATCCAATGAGAAGTTCCTGCATTGCATAAGTACAAAAGCATAATAATAATAAGGAATTATTGTGATATATACCACAGAGGAGAACTTAGAAACTACTGAAAACATACGAGCATGAAGAAAGGGATATTCATGTACACCTGCACAACAGACAATAACACCAATTTTAGCCAGATATCAACAATCTAAAAGCAATTTAGGAAAATACGAACTACCTGTTGCCATGTCCTCAGTAATTATTTGCTCTAGAAAGTTTCCTAAACTAACTCTGTCTAATCCAGAGTCCTGTAAAAATGAATTCGGTAATATAAAGGAAGTCAATCGAGTATCGACAGAGAAATGACACTAAACTGCATTCAGAAAGAAAAACTGCTTCTTAATAAGAAAAATTTATGGGATAATGCACAGACCTCTGATTCTAGCAATTGTTCTGAGAGTGAAGCCAAAGCAAAAAGAGAAGCCTCCCTTATCTGCCATATTTTACTTATTAAAAGACTAGAAAGAGAACATTAGAGTGAAGATAACACTCTTAACAAAGAATACCTCTCATATAATACAAACCATAAGTGAAGCCTTTGAAAGCAATAATAAGTCACAAAACAACAAAATAAGGCAGTTTAGGATTCACAATAGCTCATATAAAATTTATAGAGCCAAAAATAGGATGGTTGAACGTTTTCTTTCTTTCTTCTATTAGAACATTTAAAAGGAAAAAGGTATCATGCAAAAGGCTCCTGGCAGAAACATATAATTTTACATGCTAGCCTATTAAACTTGCCAGGACGATGAAATAGCAAAATTATAAACCCCAATTTATTCGTTAACTTGTCTTTATCATCAGTCCCATGTTCTGATTTCACCGTTGAAATAAAACATAACTCCTCTCTCTAGAATGAAATTGCTTTATTTTCTGCCACAACGGCAACCACTGCAGGTTCCTTTAAAACCCTATCTAAATTCTTGAATAGTTGAGATACAATCACAGAAGTCATTCCATATGCAAGACATTCAAACGCAGTTAACAAATGTATTGTAGTGACACCATTAGCAAATTTAATGCAGTGCAACACCACCTCATATGAAAATGTTTCATACAGTTGTCCATCTCAAAAAATTTCTTTAACTTACTCTCCACCAGACAACAGAACCAGTAGCTTTCTCTTGTTGAGACTCAATGAATCTTTTTTTCACAGCATCAATTATGGCATTAATTCCTTCTTTTCCACAAGAATTAACAACCTTTTTGTAATGACCCGGTCTTTTTCTCCCTTTTTCATTTTCGGAGATTTTTTTTTTTTTTTTTGTCTTTTCCTTATTTCGTCTTTTTCCCGTATTTCGTTTTTCCTTGCTTAACCTCACTTCTAGTGTTCGGATTTGTTTCCGGTTTTGCATGCATTCATGACACTTAAATTCCATGACATTGGCATTTTTACTTTTCTTGAAAAGCATGCTAAATTATTACTTT
>JAOTQH010000038.1:1395719-1416481 GCA_025631255.1 Cornus kousa
TGACTAAATAATATAATATTAATCTGATACCTATTTACTTAGCCACCAAGTAATATGTCACATGTCCAAATCATGTGAGCCACAATTAAATAAATAATCTTACATTACAGTCTTCTGTGTGTGTGTGTGTATGTGTGTATTTGTATTGGTGAATTTTGTATAGAATTTTTTTAGTTGTGAAGGGATAATCTTTTAGATCATTTTGAACAGGAGGCTTAACAATAACAGTCTTTACGGAGCAATTCCTTTGTCTTTGTCAAACATGTCTCAGCTTTCGTTTCTGTAAGTCTCCTCTAACCTCTTACAATTGATATGTTTCTCTGAATTTGTCAACTGAAATTTTTATTTGACAGTTTCTTTTTTGGGGTTCTGTTTCATGTTCTAGGGACTTGTCTTTCAATAATTTGAGTGGTCCAGTGCCTAGGCTTGCCAAAACATTCAGGTAAGTTATTTGAATTTTTATTTTTTTTTCATTTTGGCTTTGAATTAGGAAGATGGATCACCAAAGCTCTCTCTTTGCTCATTATTTTACTTCAATGGCACAGCATTTTGGGAAACCCTATGATATGCGCGACCG
The DNA here is from genome assembly GCA_025631255.1 of Cornus kousa. Lineage (NCBI taxonomy): Eukaryota > Viridiplantae > Streptophyta > Magnoliopsida > Cornales > Cornaceae > Cornus > Cornus kousa. The sequence goes on from JAOTQH010000038.1 coordinate 1,396,297, forward strand.
GGAAAGAGGCAGACTGCAATGGAACAGCACCAATGCCACTTAATTTCCCCTACAACAACTCGCTAAGTAAGAACACAATCACTAGTTTTTTTGGCTGAAACCTTCTGCTCTTGTGGTTCCAAATATTATGTTGTTGCTTCTCTTTGAAACTTTTCCCGGTTTTGAACTTCCATATAACGGATAATTCTTCACCCTCTTTCGAGTTTTACATATGTCATTGCAGCTATTTGGTAGTTGAATTGGTTTGAACTGTTTCTTCTCATGGAGGAGTAATTATATCTATGCTTTTATTAGATTCTCAACCTTCAGGAAGGCCTAAAAGTCACAAACTTGCCTTAGCCTTTGGGTCAAGCCTTGGGTGCATCTGCCTACTGATTCTTGGTTTCGGATTCCTTCTCTGGTGGAGGCACAGACACAACCAGCAAATATTCTTCGACGTTAATGGTTAGTAAATGAGTAAATAACATCACAAATTGACAAATACTAGCTAGTTTCAAACTTTTTTATGAACAGACATCGTTTTTTTTTTTTGCTGACTTACAGAACAACACCGCGAAGAAGTTTGCCTTGGAAACTTGAAGAGGTTTTCATTCAGAGAACTTCAGACCGCCACGAACAACTTCAGCAGCAAGAACATACTTGGAAAGGGTGGTTTTGGAAATGTCTACAAAGGATATCTCTCGGATGGGACTCTTGTAGCTGTGAAAAGGCTCAAAGATGGAAATGCCATCGGAGGGGAGATCCAATTTCAGACTGAAGTCGAGATGATCAGCCTTGCAGTGCATCGAAACCTCCTTAGGCTCTACGGCTTCTGTATGACAACATCAGAGAGGCTTCTGGTGTACCCTTACATGTCCAATGGGAGTGTTGCTTCGCGTCTCAAAGGTAAAACAGCCATCAAAATGTGTAGTTCAATAACATGAAGTCACTAACATAAACATAATTATTTCTTGTGCAAATATAAATTCTGCTACTCATAGTTAGATTCATCGCTCTCTATTGCAGGCAAACCGGTCTTGGATTGGGGCACGAGGAAAAGAATTGCCCTGGGAGCTGCTAGGGGTCTGCTATACTTGCACGAGCAATGTGACCCCAAGATTATTCACAGGGATGTGAAGGCTGCAAATATATTGCTTGACGACTACTGTGAAGCTGTGGTAGGGGATTTCGGATTGGCAAAGCTTTTGGATCACCGCGATTCACATGTCACAACAGCAGTTAGGGGCACCGTGGGACACATAGCTCCAGAGTATCTCTCAACAGGCCAGTCCTCAGAGAAAACAGATGTTTTTGGATTTGGAATTCTACTCCTAGAGTTGATCACTGGCCAAAGAGCCTTAGAATTCGGAAAAGCAGCAAACCAGAAAGGAGCTATGCTTGATTGGGTGAGTGAAACAGCAATGTTTTTACTCGAATATGGTAGAAAATTTTCTGCCTCGGTTGATTCATTTGGTTTTCGCTGTGATTGCAGGTTAAGAAAATCCACCAGGAAAAGAAGCTTGACATGCTGGTTGACAAGGACTTGAAGAACAACTATGATAGAATTGAGCTAGAGGAAATCGTACAAGTGGCTCTCTTATGTACTCAGTATCTTCCGAGTCATAGACCAAAGATGTCTGAAGTGGTTCGGATGCTTGAAGGAGATGGACTAGCAGAGAAATGGGAAGCGTCACAGAGAGCCGAGGCAACTAGGTGCAGAGCCAATGAATTCTCCTCTTCAGAGCGATACTCTGATCTCACTGATGACTCTTCATTACTTGTCCAAGCCATGGAGCTCTCAGGACCTAGGTGAAGAAAATCTCAGAGAAGAAAAGAGAATAAGCATGAAAAGAAGAAAAATCTATCACAGAATGTGATAACAAAGAAATTTGAGTGTTGAAATGAGTTTTGTTGTATAGTAGCATGGTATTGAAGCTCCAAAGGGTGGTGTTAATTTCTGACTGTACAGAATCTGATTTTGAGAAACTGACAGTTTGAGTGTTACATGCCATTTTTCTTTTTGTGAGAGTGAAGCATTTTTCTGGAGATTTCCTAGTAGTCTTAAACTACAAGAATAAAGTTCTTCCAAAATGGCATTAGTTAGTTTATCATCTTACTTTCTATATATACATATAGAAGAATGTTTAATCTTTGTACTTCTGTGACTTACACAAGAGAGAAGGGGTTTTCAACTATTATGAAAAACTTTGATTGTTGTGTGTTTCTCTGGATACAAAGTTTTTTCTTTCCTTCATACTTTTTTGTGCCTCTGTTTCTCGAGGATAATGAAACACGATGACCATCTATCACCAACCGTCCCGATGTGGAGATATTGTAGACTTCGCACAATCTTCATAGTCACGGTTTTCAAAATGCATCTACAGATACAAGTAGCGACACACGTTAAACAGAGACCAACATGATTTTTCCCATGGAATGTTCCTGTAGAGACATGTTCTTCAAATCCAACTAAGGTTTTGTACACACAACTCTACATAATCAAATATATCCAAATTGAAATATTTAGCATCCTGTTCATATGTCTCAACATATCTATATATCTGTGGACTAAAATGTCCCATAATAATCTGTCTTCTGTACTGTTGTCATATATGTTGCATCTTTGCCATTCTACACAAAATGACCATATAATCATCTAAAAAGTATAAGCAATATCAACAGAAGCTTCCCAATCCCTCTAACTCAGCTGAAATACATAGCCTGCTTCCAAATTATTCTGCACAAATAAAACTTTCTGCGGAACGCCAGTAGGAAACAAGAATCAAAAGAACTAAGCAAGTCTATATATATCAACTTGGTCTCGGATTTATAATCTGCATTGAAGGGTAAACTTTGTGAAGGAAATTATAATTGTATCCTATATTAGTGTGGATTATACTCTTGAAAGCGTCTCGTGTTTGAAACATTTCCACCGGGAACAAGGAATCCCACAAAGTTACAAAAATTTGCTTAAGCATGCCCTTCTATAACCCAAAAAAAAAAAAAAAAAAAAAAAAAAGCAACAACTCATAAGAGAGACCTTGAAGGTGAATATTTGCCTCCATTATCTCCGACCACAGATCATATGGTCAATCAACAGTATGTCTTCACGATCAGAAGGTAGTATTGCAAGACGCTCGGTGGGACCCAATCAGAAAAAACAAAAGAAATAAAGAAAAGAAGATGTGAAGATCTAAATGTGAATTATTTGGTAGAGAATCAATTTCGGGGTAGAAAACCCTTAAACAAGATTGCTCCAAAACCCCCAATAGCCAACGTTAAAATCAGAGAAACTCTAATGGGTTCAACATCTGCCATTATGCTTTTCTTTTCTGATTTTACACGACCAGACTTCTCTCCCAGCTTCTCGCGGACAAGGTTACTAAGATTGTCTAACTGATGCACGATTTGACGTTGCCCCCGTGCAATACCTGATATCTGTTTAAAATAGAGTGAGCACAAATCAGAAGGGAAAAGAGGGAGAGAGAGAAGAAAATAAAAAAATATTTAACCAAATAAAAGTCCGGCATCTCAAAACTGATTCATGCCTCTTTTAACTTCTAACAAACAAAAATGCCACTAACACCATAATCAGATCATCTTTGTAATAATCAAGGATCTTGCAATTACTGGAACATTGAAAGCCAATCACTTCCTAAATAAAGCAGGTAAACCAAATACATATAGCCATCTGTGGTAAACCACATCACTTATTTATAACCAATCCAATTACTCGTAATGTCTGAAGGGCTATTTATCAAAGTGGTGTTCAACTGCTTCCTGGTGAGCAGGGAAAACTATACTCACTTTGATTGTAGCCATATGATCTAATCCTATGGCTAATAGAATTGTTGCACTGTTTTAGGAAACTTATTTTCTTTGAATTAGCCATTAATTACTATTGTGGTCAAATGACTATAATGGACAAATTCGTAAAAGAGAATAAATCAATTTTCTTTGAAACAACCTTTCACGATTTGGTCCGAGTATCTCCTTCTACAATTGATTAATCGTGAATTTCCTCATTTCTCTTAAATATAAGAGTCAATAAAGAAAGTACCAAAAACAGAATTTGATAGATGAAACTTGCAGGATGGATATAACAGAGAACTTTTTTTTTGGATTTGCTAATCTAATTTTTCCCCCTAATTTCTTCTTTGTCCAAGTTTTATTGAAGATCATGAATTAGTTGATATAGGCTTTAAGGGCTTTCCGTTTGTGGGCAAATAATAGAGAAGGAGGTTTTGTTACTAGAATTCTGATGGAAGTACCATTTTGGAAATACTTTCCCTAAGGGGGATCTTTTTGTACCTCCAAACCACGATAGAAATTAATTTTCAGTTTTGATTATGAACAAAATGGTTGAAGAACATTAATTTCTATAGAGTTAAATAAAGTTTCTATATTCAAACAGAGTCATGCTATTCAGGCGGCCATTAAAGGATGATAGCTTTGGCTCAACAAATAGGCCTAATCTGAATATATAATTTTGATGAAATCTAATATCTGAGAGAAATGAGAAAATCCACCGTTAATCAAATTGTACAGAGAGATAACTCCGACCAAATCTTGAAAGGTTGTATTAAAGAAAATTGAATTTTTTTTTTCTTCTTTTTATGAATATGTCCATTATGGTCATTTTACCTCAATGTTGATGAATGGGTAATTCAAATATACAAATTTCCTAAAACATTGCAAGATGCTACAATCAAAAGGGAGTATAGTTTTCCCTACTCACCACGGAGCAGTCGAACACCACTCTATACATACATACATACATATATATATATATATATATTGGACTGCTGAACCCTTCTCTAGAGAGCATTTTTAGCATACTTTGAAGTTTATTATTGATCAATTACTCTTCACAACACCACCAGTTGATGAGAGAGTTAATGACTCAACAGTCCAGGACTGGTGATTGCAAGAAGAACATATCTTAGGGGCGGCCCTCCGCTCTTCGAGCTATTTCGCATCAACAACCTCTACCAGAGTTTTTCTTGCAGCTGGGAGACTTTCTCCTTTTACTTATTATTTTGTTCATTGGAGTAGGAGTCCAAGCTTTGGTGGTCCTTTCCTGTTTTTCGCATAATGAAATCTTTCACCGGATCTTTACAGTGGATGTAACCACGTAAATCTGTGTTTTCTTTTGAGTGTAGCGTGTTTAATTTTCTGTCGTGATTCTTGGTTTGTTGCTGGTTCGTGGTGTTTGTCATAACATATCATGTAGTAGTCAGTTTTTTCGAGGTTCTAATGGCTTCTTAGAGGCATTTTTTTTCTCAGCTAACTCACCGTGACTTGCAATACCAATTGTGATATTGCGAGTCATCACGCGAGACCTGCCAAGTTGACCGGTCAGCCACCTAGACACCCTTCTCTCTCTCTCTCTCTCCCTCTCTCTCTACATTAATGAGAAACAAACAAAGACTTCCATTTTCACCACTCCAGCAGGAGTTTTAATTCGAGCAATAATCAAACTTCTCTGGGTTCGGTTTCTATTATCTTCTTTCATCACACTTGAAGATCCACTTTTGTTTCAACCTTTTTCAATTTCATCATGAAATATGAATATATCTAGGTTCGTTGGGGGTTTTTATGTAATGATAAATATTGAATATTTATTATCCAACAGTTATAGCATATTGCAGTAGAAAGTGCTTATATTGGTCTTTTACATGATATTATATCTTTTAGATGTTGCTTTTTGGTTTTATTTTATATATATATATATATATATTCTGCTAGTTATGTTGTTCTAATTTTTGACAATTTTTGGACTTTTTCTAGCCTTGCAGTGTATCTTTTCGTATCACCTGGCACCGATTCTATACGCAATGGCTGAATTAACTTCAGGCCCCAAGTCAGCAACTTAGTACCTTGAATGATCGATATCAATCATCAACCTAAAAACTATATGTACCCAGAAACAGTAGAATTCTATTAACCAAAAAAGGAAAAATCAACAATAAATTCTTTAAGAGATTTATATCAGTTCTTCGGAACATTGTCAAATATCTGAGTAATTGGCCAAATGGAAAATTGACCAAAAACAAATCAAATCATGACGGGAACACAATATTTTCTATTTCACGTTAGTTTTGAGTACTTGTAACATGCTACCTGATCATAAATATCAAATTTTCATGCAGTAGTAAGAGCACCTAGTAATTGTGATAGTAAACTTTGGATCATACTATGTGCAGGAAACATCCTATTACTAGTATTGTTCAATTTTTTCACAAGAAGATAACTCAGTTGTCCTAATTTCATTCTAAATATTTTATCAGTGTCACTAACTTAAGTTATGCTTCAACGCTCTTCTCAAATTTCCATTGCCTCAAAATTTGGTCCTGTGTACTACCTTCTATGTTCTTCCAACATTTCGTCAAGCCACTATAATATTCTTGACTTGTTTGATAAACAAAAATCTGAACATTTATTTTGGCAAATAAAAAGTTTCTTGTATGTTTTTAATATAGGATATCATAAACCGTTTTTTTAACAGCTTTTTATTTTATTCTACTAACATTACTTTTATCACTATTTAACCTATTCAATTTTTTTGCCCTATTGGGAATTCATTTTCATTTTGTTATTAAAGTTTCGTGGAGAAACAAAAGTCTTTGTCTGACATCATGGAAGGAAAATGATTCATTTCTGCCTTTCACTTCAGAATTATAGTGGGTAACTCTTCTCATATATATCAGATCTGCAGAATACGATCATTATAAAATTTAAAAGGTATAATGAGATTAGTCATGGTACCTCTTCCATCAAGGAAGACTCCTTTGCTAATTGAGAGGAAGATGATGAATTACGCATTAAGGATCCAGGCAGGTAGCCATTGCCTGAACCAGAGATGAAGTACGAAGCGGGAGCAGATCCATTGCAGGCTTCAGGTTGCAAACCCATGTTTAGTTGGCTGCTAGAAACACTCTTGTTAGTTATCTTGGTATTCAGCGCTTCAATACAAGATGTGAATTCATCCATCCGATCATTTAGCGTGGAAATTTGTTCTGAGAGCTGTGTGATGGCTCCCTGGATGGAAGAAAAAAAGGCAACGGAGATTGATTAGTACAGAATTAGATGCCAGAGTGAAACCAAAAGATTAAAAAGGCACAAAATATATTTGAAGCATGCATAAAATCACCGGGTTTGCTAATGTTGCTGGCGATTCTGCAGTCCTGTCATCAAACCCTTGGTTATTGACAGCATATCCACTTAGCCTGGGAAAATTTGTGTCTCTTTGTGTTGAATACGAATGGGAAATGCCCCTGTATTCAAAACATAAATAAACCACAATTTAGTTTGACATAGAATCGAAGGTGGGTCTTAAGAAAGCATCAAATGTCCAGGGAGAGAGAAAAAAAAGTGCATTAACATATTAGCTCATTCATATTTAAAATATGGAAGTGTGAGGGCTTAATTGGGATGTGCATCCCCTGTTAAAATAGAGCATTGGAAATTGGCATCAACCAACGGGTCAACAAAATAAAGGTTATTCAGTCGGTCTTTCTTTTTTCATTTTTTTTTTTTTTTTTTTTTTTCTTTTGAAATTTGGTACATTAAATAGTGATGTGCATTCTCAAATAGAACAACAGTATATTCTCATAGATGTCCTAGATATCTTCGAGCATCAGATGGTCCAAATTCATCTCCATGCCTCAGTGGCACATTGTGCATAACACAAGATAATTTATGATCCGTTTTGATATTGAACTAAGAACTATCAACAAAATAGCAATATATATAACTTTCGTAGATCACATTGTCAAAGAAAAAGAAACATGGCAAGGTATAAGAGAAGAGAGTTTGTAGGCCGGAGTGAAAATCCAGGTTCAGATACTGGGCTGGCCTGGCTGACAAAATTACTCGATCAATTATCAAGATAATAAAAGTACCAGAAGCTTGGTGAAAACCCCCATCGCAAGAACAAATAGAATCAAAATTATGCACATCATCTGTTAACTAGCTTATCAGCACTTCAAGATTGAAAGAGCGAGATGGAACAAAGATAAATTTCAAAGAGCAGTCTGACTGTCAAAAGAGGTTCAAAGTAGAGAAATGATATCTAGATGGTATTTGTGGGCAAAAAAAAAGCACTTGATCTCATGGAAAGAATTAAAAACAAAGAAATTCCAAGTAGATATATTGACATCATCAAAAGAAACAAAAACGAATGAATAATTGTAGTAAAAAATCAAGATTGGCACATAGTCAAAAAGTTCTGCAAGACCCATGATTCAATTCATAGACATGTCTCAACAGGATGGAACAGTGGAGCCGAATTTGATAGACATATAGACGTATTAAATTCAAGAAGCTGACTTGTGTTGCAACCTTGAATAACAATGATATAGACATATTAAATATAAATGCAACCTCAAACCAATTAATATGATCAGTTACGTTTTTCAAGCCTCATTATCCATATAGACAAACATCATTATCCAATTAATGCCCAGACAATGGCAGGATCAGGAAATTGCACCTCTTGAGATGCTTAATTCTCATGGCCACCCTATCTGCAGAGGCTCGAGAAAGTGCTTCTTTAGGGCTTGACACCAGATCCTCATCTATGCTGAGCTTTGTCCTTAAATCATCTGGCAATGCCTGCAGAATGATTAGATCAGGACTCAAGTGCAGGAAAAGGAATAATAATAGTCTTCAGAAGTTGTCATACCATAACCTCATTTACAAGCTTTTCCAGCTGTATTTGTTCTATGTAAGTCCGAGGAACATATGAACCTTCCAATCCCAGCTGCTCGGCAACATATTTCACAACTAGACGATCTCTTCCTTGCACCTTTTTTTATCAAAATGGCAAACTTCTCGTTAAAATTTAGCTCTACTTAGAACACAATGCCTGACAAACTACATGGGAGAGTTTAAAAGCAACAAAAATGAGGAGTTATCATTCAAGTTGTTGAAGAAAATTAAAAATAACAATAATAATACAGCAAGTACAGTGATGTGAATCCTATATTAGTTGTTCAAGCATTCAACAATTTTGAAGGCGTAAAATAGAAGACCGGTTTAAGCATTATATTCCTCAGCAACAAACAGCACTGATCAACCCTACAGCAAAGATTTGTTGGCACATGGCCAACTAGAGACTAAAGGGCTGTTATTTTGAGTTTAATTATGAATATGAAAATTGCTTCGAATTCATCACACAGAAAACAAAGGCAATATAACCAACATGAAACAGGAAGCACCAAGAGAAGGCAAAAGCGGCATCATCTTTAGCGAAAAGGAGACAAGAAAATTCTAATATATGGTTATTCGTCTTAAATCACCGGCAAAAAGACAAAGATGAAAAATATTTGTTCTACCTGAATATAATGACGGTTCAGTTGTTCTAGCCAATCAATTTTCACACAAACCCTTTCATCACAGAATACATGGCTGCTTCTTTTCAGAATAGCTGCTATCGTGTATCCCAAGGCCATCAGCCCACCAAGAAGCCTGACACTAACTTCAAAAGTTATTCTTGGTGATATAACAAATGGAGTATCTGTAACCCATTCCTGAAATACAAAAGCATAATCAATTTGATCAGATATCAGTATGGAGAATTGCTTTCCAGTTCTACCAGTCACTCAAATTCTTAGCAAATCCAGGGTGCCACTACAACAAAAGAAATAAAAGGGAACCACCACAACAAGGCGGTGCCATATGCAAACACAATTATACAAAGGAAGAAAATAAAAATAAAAAGAAATCCAGCTATATAGAACTGTAATCTTATCCATCTCAAAGTATCAACAAAAGAATCAGCCGAAATAGATAAAATATACATCATTAAAAAGAACGCTAAAACTTAGATGAAGTGCTTTAACTTTGCAACCGGCAACTCAATCCAGGCATGACCTTGTGAAAAAAATAAAGATAGAAGAATAAAACACAAATCAATAGCCATTGAGAAAGGGATAAGCAGATCATTCAATGTTTCTTCAGCATTATTGCACACACGAAACTAGTTCGGGATGAATTTTCCCCTCCTCCCCAACTTTTCTATGAATTTTCCCCTACTATACAATAGGAGCAAACCTTAAACTTTCCTCTCCCCGTCTTGGGAATCATCTGACCTCCAAACAAAGCAACAAGCAGACAAGTTGCCAGGAAAGGCTTCCACAACTTCCACCCTGTAATCCTACAACAGGCTCCTGAATTCTGATCCCAAATTACTCCACCCTCTCGGAGCATAACATAATTGCAGCAAGGACCTGCTTATTAACAGTGAGCCTAAAGAGAGTTGGAAAAGCTGATCTGAAAGGGCTATCATCCACACTAATGGTCAAGCCACTATCTCACTTTTCTCTATATCCACACTAATATGCTCAGAGAACTTTTCTCTATATCCACTATCTCTCTTTCAAATTCACATCCCACATGAAGCACAAATTCCACTGACACCCCTATCATTCCCATATTTCCTCTTAACTATTGACCTCAACAGGCTATTCCTCAGCATGCATCTCTACAACCAGATCCCTAACGGAACTTAACTACACAACCTAAGGTTCCTGATACACATATCCCCCTCTTTGCTTGGTAAGCAAGCTTCATGACTTTTTTCCACTCTATCAAATGGTACTTGGATTCATTTCTCTCCTTTAATAAAATGTTCTAGAGCTCCTTGAGCTTTTCATTAACTGATGCAAGAATGAGAAAATGGACAAAAACTTGGGAAGCTTGATTGGGTGCTTCTCATGGGAGTGAGCCCACCCCATTTCAAAAGATATTGTTGCTTCCAATCATCAATCTAGTCTCAAATGTTACAATCATAGTGTTCTTAACATATTTAGCTTTAAAGAGTGCACCTTCTCCACCAGTATCATCTTGTTTGTTGCAAAATTAAGCAGAAAAATAGATCAAACACAGACAACAAGAACACACGAATTTTACTTGGTTCACTCAAAACTAGGGCTATGTCCAAGGGTTGCAGGGATTTAAATACGATGATAAAAAACAGCAGCACATATAGAGAGTTCAGAATGAATAAATACTCTCACACTAGGACAACATAATAAGTGAGGAAATTGCCAAAATACCCTCGGGCAGGGGGGCTGTGCCCCCTGCAACACCCGGCCAACTTACCACAATGATGGAACCGAGGAGTTGGGCCTTGGTGTACAGTATTTATTTGGTTCCACACTACCCATCATTGTTCTCACCCAAATTCATCTTCAGCCCTAACTTTGTTTCAAAGAGTAAGAAGACACACCTTAAAAGCCTCAATTGCTCTTCATCAGCACCCAAAAACTAATATCATCCAACTATTTGATTTCCCCTTAAACACATTACTTTCCTCCATTCTAGGTTGCAATAAACCTCTGATTTCAATCAAATTTTCTTAGAGCAGTTCAACTTCTGAGCTAACACATTGACAGTGCATCCTCCACCTCTGCTTTGCTTTCTATGATAACTCCTACATGTTTATGCAGTATATCTATATATATCTCAAATTATCAGCTGAAAATATGTTAACATTTTATGCATCTCTGTAAACATATTACTATGTGATAGTAGCAACAATACACATAAAATTCAGGATCCTTGAACCTACCAATGAATGTCTCAAAATGAGCACAGACATGACAAGAAGACTAAACTATAACAAATAACTGCCTATTATTTCTCAAAAGTGCCAGTTATTATGACAAAAGGGCAAACCTCGAACATGAGATTGTATTTTCCATCTTTATTCCTCATCCTTAGATATGATTGGCATGATTCTGGATCTTCACCAGGTGGAAGAAGATATATATCATAAGTCTGTTCCATAGCTTCTTTCAATCCTTCAGGCATTACGGCCCTGATTTGATCCACGGTCACGTCTCTCGATGACTACAATTTATAGGTAGCACACAGTTAATAATATAGATTTATTAACTCATTATTGAATATAATTTTTGGCTGTTCCGTGGACCACCACTAAAGATGTAAATACAAAGTAATTTTAGTAATGGAGATCAACCTTTAAAATATAAGTAGGACACTGAAATCCAGTGAATGGGTTGAACTTGTTGACGATTTTAATATCTGCCGTTTGGAGATCCGGCTCAATAAAAGCCTTGTACATTGGATATACCTGCATAAAAGAGTGTGACTGAGAACTCTTTAAAGAGAAGATCATCAAAGTTCATGAATATATTTAACAGAGTATAAGTGGAAAAACCGTTTCAGATATCTGGTGGATTATTTCTTCTGGTTCTTGCCCAGCACGTTGTACGTCCCGTATAACCCGTTTAACAAGGTCAAAGTGAACTCCACCGGTAACAGATACACGAAGATCCAGTAAAGGCTGCAACTTTTCACTCAAAGCATAGATGCCCTCAATAATCATAATTCGGGAGCTTGGGACTTCAAGTGTCCTGCTACCAGCAAATACTGAAATGAGTTCTAAGATCTACTACATGGTGCGTTGTGTTGGTTTGTGTAGGTGTGCATATGTGTGAGTAGAGAGAGAGAGAGAGAGACAGAGAGAGCATCTTAAGACTAAATAGTAACTCAAATAATAATAATAATAAAGTAACAAAAGCGAAAGCAAACTTAAAGCTGGATTCTTGTGCAGGGAAATAAGACTTGGAACATTACAGTATGACAAAAGCTTGTGGAGGTCAGATATGAATACATGCAATGTGAAATTCATGAAAGGAAAAGAAGGATATCCACATTGATTGATCCAGACAAGGATGATAGGCTAGTATACTGATCTACCTTTGTCCTAGTGGCTTTGGGTCTTAACTCTCAAGCTCTAAGTCAACGTTTTGAGACCAGTAGAGAGAAAAGAAAGGATGATAAGCTAGTACACTTTCTTCTTTGAGAAAAGTATCTTCTTAAAAAAAAAAAAAAAAAACAGAAGCACAAACCAATCCCTATTTACGAGTACTATTTTTTCAAGGAAATAACATTTCACCAAATGACCATACAAATAACTCATCAGGAAAGCAAAACAAAGAGAAAAAGAATTTTTTCTTTTTTAAGTAAACCAGAATAACACTTTTGATGCTTGTCATATGGTAAAATTGATCATATATTTTAACAAGAAATTAGAAATTTACTCAAATGTAGTTTCCTTCTCAAGCTAATTAAGCCCCCCGATAACTTCTAAGAAAGTAATGAAGCCCTTTGGTATACAGTTAGCAATTCAGATGTATAACATGAAAAGAAGTTCCACCTGTATCCTGTGCGAGAACTAGACTTGAAATCATATATCGGAACCTCAGCCTGCTTTCCTGCCTTTAAATCATGGATATTCCTGAGTAACGTTTCATAGTCCGTCAAGCGTGGATCTGCTTAAAAAAAAAATGCGATACTAGACCCCATTAAAAATTGATCTGTATTTCAATTTCAAATCGTTAGCCTACTTTGAAGAAGGGACATTGAGTTCCAAAATGTTCTCTGCATGCCTAATCTAGAGGAATTGAACCATCTCAAATTTAAACTGGTAGGTACAACAAACACACACAAAAATGCATGCTCACTACTCCCTAACACAATCTAGAAGATACATGAAAGGGTCTATGAAGTCATACAAGCCTTGGCTAAATGCAAGACGTCAATGATTTTAAAAAAAAAAGAAAAGAAAATCAGCAAATACATAGATACGTTCTCACTTACACAATCTAGTTTATACACACACAAAATTTAAGATATTTATTAAATCATAAATTTTTGGCTAAATGCATATGATAATGAAAACAAGAAATCAATTCTTTCTTTCACTCATTCATTCATTCATTCAAGGGCAGTGTTGTTTTTTGTTGCTTCTGTGGTTTCCCAAGAGTAATTACCCATGATCTGCTTGGATTTGCAATGAATCAACCAGACAGTTCTAGCATCAGTGTTACCCTTCAGTAAATGGCCAAAAGGAAGGCATGAGATGATGTTGATAATGAAAGAAATGTTGTATGCCCAAGGACCAAGCTGAGAAAAATCAATGATGCTTGCTAAAGAAATGTAAACGCGAACAAACTATAAAGATCCATATAAGGGCTAAAGAATGCTCTATTAGGAGCTTGCAAACAAGTTTAGCTGAAAGTGAGATCAAGCCCTGTCGCAAAAGTGATTGTTTGTAAATGAAAAGGTGACACCTTTTTTGTTTTTCTTTTTATTTTATTATTAGTACTATTTTTATTTATTAAATTTTTTTTTTTGGTTTTTGGAAGTTAAAACAAACACACAAACCCATATCCACATGTGCCTAGAGGGACTTGAACCCTTAACCTCCGCATTTGGGGAGGAGAGGTTATACCATTAGGCTAGAAGCCCTTGTGATACCTTTTTGTTCTTTCTTCAGTTGAGGCACAAAGCATATTGAGTATTTGTACAAATCTAAAAATGATCTTCGTAGGCAATAATTAGTCGCTTACTTAACTTAGGACAGTCTTAACCCCTCTTGGTCAGTTTTGCATTGTTTTGTCCTGGAATTTCAATCTCCAAGATGAGTTTCTAAGTAGCTACCTTTTCCTTGAGCAGAAATAAAATAACCTACACATAAAATAATCTTGGCAAGAGTTAAAAAAAAAGAACAATTCTGAAGATTTCTCCACTCAATCCCTGACCATAGCACCTGACAGGGGGTTTCACGTCACATTGCATCTAAAAGTAATATTAGATGCATGATGAACCAGCATTCCATCTAAAAGTAATAGCACCTGACGGGGTTTCTGAAGATGCATGATAAACCAGCATTTTAAATGACAATATTAGCACTTGACATTTATATATACCTAAAAGTAATAACCATATTCGACCATAGTAACGAGGAGTATCTCTTGCCTATAGGCTATATACACCTTTCAAGTTTTCATTAAGGTCAATTATTCTTTTTCATCACTTCTTGCGAGTTGAGATTAAATAATCTTGGAAATTTAGAAGCTTCATATTAAGCATATAGAAAGAAGAGAGAAAACAAATTCAACAAAAATAAAAGCATATTTTCTCCACACTGTGGAACAACTGAAAAACAAAAACCCGATTGTAATAAAAACCATCAGGAATCCAGTCAAGAAGTGCTATTAAAAAGTCCAAAAAGCAGAACGCCTGGAGAGAAGGTTTTACCATCAAAATTGCCGTCAATAATTCGACTGGAATCATTGTAGTTGTCCATTGAAATGACAGCAATGCTTGGCATAAAGTTGAGTACCTTTTCAGTAAGTACAGTCTTCCCAGCTCCTGAGGGCCCAGCTAATCCTACCAATATTAGTCCACCATTCTTCTGGGCTAACAATTGGCATGCACGGATTACAATAAAGAATCCCTTCTCAAATGACAGGGAATCCTGGATAGGGACAATGCCATAACGTTCAGAATCCTTTTTCTTGACTAATCGAACTTGATCTTTCAAGAGACCAGGTTTTTGACGAGTTGATTCAGCACTAGAAGTATCATGAGCCATTGGAACTATGATGGCTTCCTCTGTTAAAAGAAGAATCAGAATACAGCAAGATAAGTCATTTGAAAAGGTTTTTTTTTTAAAAAAAAAAACAATGTAATTCGATAACTCAAGAGCGTGGAACACAGTCAAAGCTAGGAGGTAAAAATTAACAATTAAACATAACTTAAAATCATTATATCAAAAAAATAAATAAAATAAAATAAAATAAAATTGCTTGACAGAAGTAAAACGATCTGGCTAACACCGTCATTTATTAAGAGCAGTGGTCTCACCCAATATGAGTGTATATATGTGAGTGTGTGTGTGTGTGTGTGTGAACAGCATTTCTGTGCACAAGTTTGTTTTTATAGATATAATAATAGACACCAATGGGACAATATTTATGAATTTTCATTATCTGTTACAACCAAAAGACCTTATCTCTAACAATCATGAAGGATATGAAGTATATCCACTTGAATGCTACAAAAACTACAAATACCTGTGGTTTTTTTTTTTTTTTTTTTCCCGATCAGTTAGTTGAGAAACAACCTGCAATTCCAGGATTGTAGCACGATATGCGGTCAACCAAAGAGAAACATGTACTTCCGGTAACTTCCAGTAAAACCATCTTACATATCACAGGCTCAGAGGCATGATCGCAACAAATAACTAAAAACTGAAGTCAGAGAATTAATATTTTTCTGAGAATTGAATGAACAAGGCCCAGTAAACACCAGGGGAAAATGTATTTCGTCTCTAGTTGTGAAGCCTTTCTGTTCAGCTGACCAAGGATATGTATTAAAGTACAGACATGTATATTTATGTATGTCTAAAGGGCATTGTAGTTTAGCTCTCATGAAAGAATTTGAGAAATAGGATCCTTTGGATAGAAAGAAAGGTAACTCCAGTGTCAACAATTAACCAAAAACACAGCAAAGAAGCTATGGGACAATCTGCAACATGTTAAAGTAACATAAATTCCATGATCAACTGATATGACTACCATAGGTTACAAATATACCCGGGTGCCCTACTCAGCCACAGATAACACCTACTATCATTTATGCTTGATAGCTCCATGTCTGTGTAGTTTTACACAAGCTAATCACTGGCCCCATAATTTAGGGTGCATAACCTGAGCTAATCATGATGTTGACAACAAAACAAGTAAAATGCCTTGTATCATTAAGCATTCCGTCGAATTTGCCACTATATTCACCCATATTAATTTTTTAAAGCAGTAGAATTTGATGTTCTTTCTTGATAAAAGTCCATGCCACACTAGCATAATCTAAAACCAAGTGTGTGCAGAACCTAAATAATCAAACCATATACAAGGGTAAAAAACCAAAACAATTGCTCACAAGTAGGAGAATAGGTAAAATGTTCTTAATGGTCCATAATGGAAAACCATGGGACTTAGTCCAATTAGATTTTATTGTCAAAAATAAAAATCAATAAAAATGATTGTTCATTATTTTTCACACATCAAAGATCCTAGTCATGAGAATCAACCCTAGAACATGTATATGTAGCCCATATTTCATCTTTTGTACCAAAAAAGAATGCCAACATTGAATTTTAATGAACATCAAATACTATCTTAGTTCTCTAAACTTCCCAAACAGATTTTTCCCAGAACTACCTCTAGCAAAGCGCCAAACAGTAAAAGGGAGATCTAAATATAAATTCCTATTCAAAAACATAAATTCTTAATTCAAACAATAACGCGGTTATAATAGCATACTACAATGATCACGCATATACACAAAACCACATGAAAAATCAACGAAATAACAATTTAAACGAACCAAAACCACAAAAAAAATCTGTTCCTAGTACTTATTTGGGATCTATCTTCATATAAAGAAGTAACCGACTTAAATAGAAAAATGGAAACCAAACAAAAAGCTAAGGAATACCCAGAAAATAAAACGAAACAGAGAACAAAACCCAGAAAATAAAACGAATCAAAATCAACCCAGAAAATACAAATGGATCAAAATCAATCCAATGTGTAGATTAAGATACTAACCCAGTCGCAATGAGTTCAGAAAGAGAACCGTATAAGAGTGGTCCTTTATTGGGTATTGTATATATATATATATGGAGTATAAACTTCTTTTTTTCCTAGTTTTGTGTGATTGTATATCTCCTGGAATGGAAAGGAATGTGATTTTCAAGGATTTTTCGGTAAGCACAAATTCGAGAGCTTTGCCATACAATTGCAACACACTACTTCATAGAGTGGGAGGACTCTCAGAAGAGAGAAGTAAAACTAATGCTGCTATTTAATATTTTCTAAAAAACAAATAAATAATTCATTTCTTATATATATATATTTTTTTTATTAATAACCGACTCACTTAATTATATCAAAATCTGTTTTAGAGCTGTTTTAGAGTGAGTTTTGGATTTTATATATCCTATAAAAATCTAATTACCCTATGAGGCATGCTAGGAAGCACCCATGCTTAGTTTAGGTAAAAATTTTAGAAAAATAATATAAAATTTAAAAAATAAAAAATAACAAACATTTTTGCTTGTAATTATATGGATAAAATGACAAAATATATATATATATATATATATATATTATTTATATTTAAAATAATATATATTATATTATTAATTATGGCTTATTCATGCTCCATCTGTATCCTATTCTTTTTAGATTTATTGTATTATCTTATTTGTATCATGTCATATTTCTGGTATTCGTGATTATTATGAAGCATGTCGTGGAAAAATATTTCTTATTATATACTCCCTTCGTCCCAAAATAAGTGTCTTGCTTTTCTTTTTTGTCTGTCCCAAAATAAGTATCCACTTCCCTTTTTCAAACAATATATTTCACATCATTCCAAAAATATCCTTTGAGTTTAAATTTCAAACTTCAATATTCAAAACTTAAAAGGGCAGCTTAGTAATTTTTCAGGCAGATAATAAATGGTCCCACATGTCCCCTTAAAAATTACCACTCCCCATAAGGGACGCTTATATTGGGACGAAGGGAATATTAATTAATAAATACTGAAATATTTTGAAATTGATAAAATAGATAATTTGTGGTACAGTTTTATAGAAATTATTTTATTTTTTATAAAAAATATTCATACTAAATAGATAAATACATGTTATATGTTATAGAATTTTATATAAATTATTTTATTCTGTTTAAATATATTCTTTTCAAATTAGATTTTATTTTATTAAAAAACTCATAATAAATAGATAATGTGATAGAGTTTAATAGAAAATAAAACAGCTAATTTGTGGTACATTTTATAGAAATTTTTATTTTCTTTAAATATATTCTTGTTTAATTATATATATATATATATTTTTATAAAAAAAACTCATAATAAATAGATAAATAGGTAATATGTGTTAGAATTTTATGTAAAATATTTTAAAAACTTGTTTCATATGAATTAATAAATATTTTTATATATTAATAATTATTGTCTAATTAGATTACTTTTCATTAGAAAAAAAAACTCATAAAGAAAGGTCATTAGTGGTAGAGTTTTAGAAAAATTATTTCATTTTTTATATCAATTAAAAAATATTTTTATATTAATAATTCTTGTATAATAAGATTTTATTTTATTGTAAAATTCATAATAAATAAATAAGTAAGTAATTTGTGTTAGAGTTTAACAAAAACCTTTTTAAAAACTCTTTTTATATCAATTAATAAATATTTTTTATATTAATAATTCTTGTCTAATTAGATTTCCTTTTATTAAAAAAATAATAATAAATTGATAAATAGGTAATTTGTGTTAAAGTTTTATAGAAACACTTTTAAAATAACTTTTTATATCAATTAATAAATAATTTTTTTCTATTAATAATACTTGTCTAATTAGATTTCCTTTTATTAAAAAACTCATAATAAATAGATAAATAAGTAATTTGTGTTAGAGTTTTATAAAAACTCGAGTTTTAAAAAAATTATTTTAGTTTATATATCAATTAATAAATATTTTATTTTAAAAATTATTGTCTAATTAGATTTTATTTTATTAAAAAATTCATAATAATAAATAGATAAGTAGGTTAATTTGAATTTTATTTGGTAGATTTAAGAGTTTTATAGAGTGTTTTTTTATAAAAAAATTTAATGTCAATTAATAAATATTTTTTATATAAATAACTAAATACTAATTTTTTTTTACATCAATTAGTAAAATTTTTTTTATATAAATATTGAAACTATTTAACAGAACTTCTGTACTCCGTAAATTCTGTCTATGCCCCTATGAATTTCTCTCTGGAATTCTGAATTTTTATAATTCTCAACTTCTATACATCTCCCTCCTTCCTCCATGTCTTTATTTATGAGCTTTTTGGATTAATAGGAGGATGACATGTGTCCTCAAATTTAATTAGGCTAGGGCTGTTACATTGTGTTAATTACTCATAAAAAATAACTATTCTTTTTATGTCAATTAATAAATATTTTATTCTGATTGATTTTATTAGGTAATTTTTAGAGTTTTAAGGAAAATATTTTTATAAAAATAATTTTTATATCAATTAATACATTTTTTTATATAAATAAATAAATACTGAAACACCGAAACTCATAATAAAAGCAAATTTGTTCTAAGTGATAGTGTTTTAAGGAATTTAAAATAGTTAATTTGTGGTTGAGTTTAAGTAATTTGTATTAGAGTTTTTTCGAAACTCTTTAAATATATCCTTGCTAATGTGATAGAGTTTATTGAAAATGAAATAAGTAATTTGTGTTATAATTATATATAAATTATTTATTTTCTTTAAATATATATATATATATATATA
>JAOTQH010000038.1:1418766-1429300 GCA_025631255.1 Cornus kousa
CTTGCTATATTTTTAGTGAAGGTAGTAGTGGCAATTATAAATGTAAAACTTTTGGCCCTATCCTAAATCACACTTCTTAAGCTTATGGTAAGACGACGACCATCAACAAGCATTGAGAGAAAACTACCTCAAGTGTGCAATTTTTCAACCATTTCCAATAAGATGTCATGTTGAATCCTCTTACATTTTACAGGTTCTCTCCATCGATGATATAAGGTATGGATACAATGCAGTGAGAGACCAATACGAGGATTTGATGGCTGCTGGAGTTTTGGATCCATCAAAGGTAATACCATTATTACCACTGCCCTTTTAGCATGATGAGAGTGAACAAAAAGGATGCATGCTCACAACATAATGACACCTATATATATAGAGGTAGAATATGATGTTTAAAACGTGTATAATTGAACAAGTCTGGTACAGTGCTGATCATCTGGCTTGTACCTGAACTGTAAAACTTATATTCATTAATCTTTTTTAAATTTCGGGGCTCAAAAATTACACCAGACACAATTTTCTCCTAATTAGTATGAATGCTTGTTAAGAGGGGCTAAAAACTTGCCTTAGATGCATGAATTTGACTACTTCTTCTCTCTCTCTCTCTCTCGGTGCAGGTGGTTAGATGTTGTTTGGAGCATGCAGCATCTGTTGTTGGCATCAAGGAACCAGCACCTATCCGAATGAGGAAACCAGTGCCAACCTCAGGTAACTAATTCTAACTTACCACAAACATTTTTGGGGGGAGCTGCTCTTATTGCCGTTTACACACAAAGTATCAACTTTGATGGAACTGTACTCTCTCTAAGTAGTTCCGGAATAAGTTTTGAGAGCTTTTAATCTTTTGCATCCTTACGAGCTTTAACAAATTCCAATTTTAATTTTTTTTTTCAATCGTGCAGGCATTGGACCCATTGGCTTTTAGTTTGTAGCTGAAGTTGCATAGCTACATCATTTTGGCTGTCTGGACTTTGCTTCCACCATACTTGAAACACAAAGGATTATGCCGGAGTCATGAAACAGAACAGTCTGAGAGTTCTCATTATTGGTTAAAGGAACTGATGATATTACTGAAAGCGGAATTGCCAGAAAAGTGGTTTAAATCTGGTTGATTACATCAAATTCATGGTTTTTCGCAACGAAACACGCATATTCACTGAAATCTGCATAGCGAAACAAGGTCAATCTGATGAAGAGGGAATTCAGCAAGACCTGATGGGGGCTTAGTTTTTAGTTTTATAACTCACATTTGACGGGGAATAATGTACACCCTGTGAATTTTTTACAATACAATGATTGAGGGTTAATATCCTGTGCACTTGGGATCATAACAAAGACAAAACTGCATTGAAGAGTTTCAGAGGAAAATGACCAATGTCATCTGATGTATCAGTGTTAATTTACATGACGGACTAATAAAAAGCTTGGTATTTTCATAAGATTGCTGTAATTCTTGATACATTTTAATAAAATAATTATTGAATTCCAACCTTTGGGAAATTTTAATTTGCATGCTTGCCTTTTAAAGCAGTAAAATGATTCATGCTCCAAATTTAGATGATAACCATTGAGTGTTGCCCCCAAGGGGCATAACGGAGTTGGTAGGGATCCGGAAGATAAGTTCTTGAAGTTTTACTTTCGAATCGCACTCCTGACTTGAATGATGCGTGTGTTGTGGGACCGATATCGTATTCTAAGAAAAGAAGTCCCCAGGGGCATAACGGCGTTAATAGGGATCCGGGAGATAAGTTATTGAAGTCTCGCTTTTGAACCGCATTCCTGACTTGAATGATGCGTGTTGTGGGACGATTCTACGAAGAAAAAAAAAATTCAAATGTGAGAGTGGGGTGTGGGCCTACCACACAACGTTAGTGTTGCCGTCATTTGGTGGGGCCTACAATCCGGTTCATATATTCTATATTTATTATTCGACATTTTTTGAATTCGGAGGATGTATCATTTTTCTGTAAGTAAGTTATTCAACCTTTTTGTAAAGATATAAAAAATAAAATTGAATATACAAAAATTGATGGGAGTTAAAAGGGTAGCTACTATCACCCAAAAGTGAGAAACTATTAACATTGTTGTTTAATTGAAGATTACAGCTGAGAAACATTTTCTTGAGAAAATGGAGGTAAAAAACTCCGTAGAGAATTTCATTGAGAAATGGGGTTTCACCATAGAAATGAAATTTCAGTGAGAAAGAGAGCCAACTTGCATTAAAAAAGTTTGATGCTTGTCCCAATGAGATGAAAAGGAAATAAGCTTGGGAGATGAATACGAGAGTGTGCAGCTAATCTTACACAAAAAAAAAATAAAAAAATAAAAAAAAATAAAAAAATACACTCTGTATAGTATGTTGTCATCTAGTTAATATAACTTTTATTGCTACTAAAATAATTCACCTTACCCCCCCAAAAAAAAAAAATCACGTTAGAAAAATGAACTCAAGATAACAATGGCACAAAGTTTAGTGAAACTGTATAAAAATTTTCTTGAATTCATCACTTCATAATTGATCTTCTAAAAAATGTCAGTGTCTGGTTCATGTCATGGACTCAGCAGGGATAAGAAAAGGATGTGAACACTGGACATACCTAAGCAAATGGGTCACTATGGGCCTGTCAAGAATAATACACTTAGGCCCAAAAACAGCTTTGTGTCCAAAATGTTAAGTGCCATTAAAATGACAATGTAGCCCCTCTTAAGAAATCCTTTTACTGTATATAGGTAAGGGTAATTTGAGGACTTAAACTTTCAACATATCAAAATTGGGCTCCTTTCGAAGAGGCCGGCCCATGAATTATTAGCCCATCTGAATGCGTGTCTGCCTTCCCAAGGCATTTCTGCAACTTCTCATCACGGTTTCTGAAGTTCCCCTCTCTCCATCTATATATATATGTGTGTGTGTTTTATATCTCTACATATGAAACAGAGAGGGAGAGATAATTAAGAGAGAGAAAATGATGTTGTTGATGGGAGTGAGTGTACAATGCTTAATGGATTTAGTGGTTGCAGGGTTTTCACTGGTGATTGGTTTGGGGATTTTCGCATTCATCGCTTCAATTCTTTGCTCAGCTGCTTTCTTCTACAACGCCAAGGACCTCTCTTCTTAATACCCCAAAAACGAAGGTACTCTTGTCTTGGAATTTAACTGAACAAATATGAAAATTGAAGTCCATATTGTGTTTTTGCGAGCATATTTGTACCTGGGATTTGAAGGATCTCTTTGCATTTTATGTTTTAGATTTTTAATTTATTGGTTGATACTTGTCATATGATGTTGATTCAAGGGTTTTATTGAGAATAAAAGGGTATTTGTAGCTGGGTTTGTGGTGAAATTGAAGTTCTTTTGGAAAAATAATTTAGGGTATTTCTGATACCTTGAATTGTATTTGATTGTAACTTCATCTATGTTTGTTCCAAGTAATATTTATCACTTAGTTTTCAGAAGGAAAAAGGGGATAAATATACAACTTTTGAGCTTGATCAAGATGGGTTTATATATGTGGTGTGTAAAATATTTATATATATTGAAAATATTTTGGAAAACCTTAAACTTGTAGCAACATGAAGATGCAGAAGAGTCATTGGTCTTTTTGTCGTCCAATTACATGGTGGCTGCAAATACATCTCATAGTTGCAACTTGGAACTTCTAGTAGAAAATGTATTTTATAATCAGGTGTAAATTGAAACAACCAAATTACTGTTATCTTGACAAAGACTCCGGATACAATGCTCATCAATGACAAAATATCCTATTCTCGATTTCCTCATTTGCAATTTTTCCTTTCTTATTTGCATCAGAAAAAAATTACTCTCGAGAGTCTACTGTAGGCAATCCCACACTAACATTTCCTCTCTTGTATTCCTGCAAGACAAAGGTGTTAATAGAAATTTGTGAAGGGACTCCTCTAAGAGTAAGAGAGCCTAGACGCCTCTAAAGAGGATTTGTTTGGTAACAAATGTTGACTTCTCAGAATTTTTTAATGTCGCTATTAACTTTTTAACGGAAATATGAATTAGAACCTTCAAATGTGTTTTCCACCTCATTTTGCGGTTCTCGATGTTGATGTTTAACGGAAAGCATATTAAATTGCTGATCTGAGAAGAGAAGCCTCTGAGCCATGTTTCAGGTAAGAGTGCTGTCTCATAGTTGATCAAACTGTGTGATCTATTGCTGATTTTCTGTCATTACCCCAACAAAATTTAAGAAATTATTGCTCTACATTAAGGTGAAATAAATCAATAATGAAATGGTAATCTTATGATTTTAAATAAAATAACTGCTTCTAGAAATTTGTTTCATTTTATATACTGTCTCTAATAATTTTAACATGATTAATTTTGCTTTAGTAGTTGAATGTTTATCAGCAATGCCCACATATTACATGTTGGTTAGAGTAAGCATATTATTTTTAGTCAAAATAAGCCAACCAAAGGTAAGTTTAGTGGTTGAGAGGAACTCATGATCATGATATCAATTATAGTTACTATAGGATTTAGTCGTAGTTCTATTGAAACTTCTGCATATTCTTAAAAGTGCCATAGCTTGCTTTTTCTAAAGCGAGAAATAGCTTGCTATGTATAAGATGTGTTTATTGTTGCTGTAGAAATTGTTAATGGATACATGAAGATGGCTGGCTTCATTGACATAAATTGAGAACTTCACTGGATGGAAGTAACATGTAAAATTTTCAGTCCATGCCATAGAGATGATTTCCTTCAAAATTTTATTTCTGCAGCACTGCTATTGCAAACTGATTTTTATAAAACTTTTTTGTGCAAATCAGTTGGAGCTGCAATATATCAGCATTCAGCAGTAATACCCTTTGGGGCTTTGCAATATATAAGCATTTAGCAGGAATACCCTTTGGGGATTTTTGCCTCCCTCTTCATCTTTGTGTTTTATGACATTCTTACTGCCTACTTCAACCGATGTTCAATCGTTATGTTACTTTACAATGGGAAGGGGAAAGAAGTGATTGTTGGTTGATCTTGAAATTACCTCTGATTCAGTTTTTCAGGAAAGATTCTATTTTGAATTCACGAGTTGAATAAACATGAAAGTGGTCTGCTCCTCCGTTCATCCTATATTATACCTGCTTTGACGATGAGTTTGGTACCTGTCAGCTCAGATGAGCACAACACAAAAGAAGCAGACAATGAAATTGGGTGAATAGCCATCTATCGGATTGTATTGTTTTATGTATTAGCTGAAAAAGGTATGCAGATTTGAGTTCATATACACTATTTGTGTTGTATAATGCAAGCAGTGTTTTGCAATGGTTTTATGCACATGTAAAATGCGGTGGATTAAACTAGTGCAACTCCATCATCAATGTTTGCCAAGAGAATGAAGAAAATTTTCCAGTAGTTTCTTTTCTTTTACATATGGTTTGGCAATGTCAGATGTTAGTTCCCAATTGCAGTAGGCTGCAAGTTTGTTTCTTTTACATATTGTTTGAACCCTCCCCGATTAGATAGTACAATTACATTTATACTCGATACAGAACATTAAAATCCTTGTGGGAGTCGGAACGACACAAAAGTCTAGAGGGTAGGATATAACTACTACCACCCTCTCGGATGACTTCCAATTCGTGAGAGGGATGACTCTTCCAATTCGTGATGGGCAAGGAAAGGGAACCAGTCCCCTAGGTGGACACCACCACCAAGAACCTTCGACCAGTACCACACTGGTTCTTTCTCCGGGTCACTCCTTCTTTCTCTGCAGTTATGACACTGTTCCTAGTTGTGGCAGAATCCTGCATCAACAATTCTCTTAATTACTCTATTTGTTTTAGAAACACCGATATATATATATATATATATATATGTACAGTGGTGTTCAGTTGCTCCTAGCACACTAACCGCCCAACTGCTATACATCTTCTCTTATTCTCAAACTTTACACCATTAAAAACCTACCATGCACTAAACGATTTCAAGGAACAACTGGGAGGCAATCATCGAGAGTAAACAATTTCAAGGAATAATTTGGAGGCAATCATCGAGAGTTGATGTTATGTTCTTGGTAGACTTGAGCTTCATCTCGGCCTTTTCTATTCCTCTTTCCTATGATTTCTTTTGATTGTTGGCCAAGCAAATAATACTGATAATGGAAATGGATCCAATTGATTACTGCAAGACAAGACCGTACCTTCATATAACACAAGCATCTTCAGGCCTTCGTCAGACTCCAATTAACCCTTTTATAGTGTTCTAAAATTGTATGCTAGAGAGTGCCTAACATATACACATAATCATTTGTGGTTATATTCATTTTGTCACCTTTAAGGTCTTCAAGTGTTAAACTTGGCACATAATGGTACAACTGGATTTATCCCGAAGTGCTTTGGAATGCCATGATTGTTGATCACAGTAATGATTCTCCTGATCTCATCTAGTTGGAGGTTACAATGAATACATATATGCTTATTTGAAAGGAAGAGACCTGGAATACACCAAATCACTCCAATTACTCACTGCCATTGACCTGTCTGATAATTACATAATTGGAGAAATTCCTGAAGAAATAATGGATTTTGTTGGTTTGATAATTCTGAATCTATCA
The DNA here is from genome assembly GCA_025631255.1 of Cornus kousa. Lineage (NCBI taxonomy): Eukaryota > Viridiplantae > Streptophyta > Magnoliopsida > Cornales > Cornaceae > Cornus > Cornus kousa. Next base: position 1,425,345 of record JAOTQH010000038.1, read on the forward strand.
TGGAATCATTTAAAAGGAAAAATCGATGAGAAAATTGGAAATTTGAAATTATTGGAATATCTTGATGTGTCAATAAACCAACTTTCCGGTCCAATCCCTCCAACTTTGTCGGGTTTGAACTTTCTCAGCTATTTAAATCTGTCTTTCAACAACTTATCTGGGAAAATACCAACAAGACAGCGACTAGAGACTCTCAATGATCCGTCCATCTATCTTGGCAACGATGGACTTTGTGGACCACAAATCTGTAAGAGTTGTGCATCATCTGATGGTCATGAAGATGTTCATGAAAGTACTAAAGATGGAGAGGACCTCGAACTTGTAAAGTTCTTTTTACGGATTGAATTTGGTTTCTTGGTACTTCATTGGAGTTTTTGGTATTTTTCTTTTCAATAGGCCTTGGAGGCATGCCTACTTTCAGTTTGTGGAGGCATTACTGAGAAAGTTCCACAAAGAAACATTTGCAGGATAAATTTCTCTCTAAATTGGTCAGTCTCTAGACTCTCTACCTCTTTTTCAACTCTCTATACTGTCACATGATTAATTATACACATTCATATGTATGGTTTAGATTATTATCCAATGTCATATATATGTTCTCTCTTTTGGTCTTTTGAACTTCGGTGGCTGTTCTTGGTTTTAGACTCTCTAATTTTTGCCTATATGAAACTTTTTAGATATGCTCTTATTGAAACCTGGAATCATTAGCATTATTCAAGGTCTATGCAATATGTCGTCTTCAATTATTATCAGAATCTACACGAGTATTTCTTTAGTCTGGGGCACATGAATAGAATGTGTGCATGTAATCTTTCTAATTTTGCTTTAATGGTTGTACGGTTATCAGCAATGTCCCCTCATATTGTCAAACTAAGTTAGTAATAGGCAAACCAAAGGTAACTTTAGCGTTTGTCTGTAACACATGATCATGATATGAATGAATTATATTTACTACAGGATTTAGTAGTAGTTCTATTGAAATTGATGCATATTCTAAAACGTGCCATAGCTTGCCTTCTCTAAAAAGGGAAATAGCTTACAGTGTATAAGATGTCTAGACTGTTGCAGTAGAAATTGATAATAAATGCGTGAAGATGGCTGGCTTCATTGGAATAAATTGAGAGATTGGATGCAAGTGACATTTAAAATTTCCAGTCCATGCTATCGAGATAATTTCTTTCAAATTTTATTTCTCCAGCACTGCTATTGCAAACTGATATATATATATATATATATATAATTGTTCAAATCAGTTGATGCTGCAATATATCAGCATTGAGCAGTAATACCCCTTGGGGCCTTGCCTTCCTCTTCACCTTTGTGATTTCATGACACTTTTACTGCCTACTTCGACCGATGTTCAATTGTTATACTTGTTACTTTGCAAGGGGTGGGGGAAAGAAGCGATCAATGGTTGATCTCGAAATTATCTCTGTTTCAGTTTTGCAGGAAGGATTCTATTATGAAATCACGAGCTGGATACAGAGGATACGTGCATGTCAGCTCGAACCAATATGACAGAAGAGCAGCTGATAATGAAATTAGGTGCATAGCCATCCATCTGAATGCATTGTTTTATGTATTAGCCGAAAAAGGAAATGCAAATTTGAGTTTCAAATAGACTATTTGTGTTGTATGAGACAAGGAGTGTTTTGCAATTGGTTTTGTGCACATGTAAAATGGGGTGGATTTACACTATTGCAACGACCCCATCATTAATATATGCCAAGAGATTGTAGAAAATGGTTTGAGATTTTACTGTTCTTGATAATGCCGAAGTTTCTTTTCTTTTTTGGTATGGTTTGGTAATGTTGGGTGTTAGGTCCCAATTGCATTACTGAAAATAAAAAATATAGGGGATTAACAATTCAATATACCTTATGCCGTTGTCATGCCAAGAGTGTGTCCAACAAGTATCACAACTAAAATCTACATGTGACCTAAACAAACCTAATTAAACTTTTAGATTGGTAACATTTTTTTTTTTTTTTTTAAATTAAAACAATTTACTCATGCTTCCATTGTAGGAGTGCAACTCGGGCGGGTCTGTAACTTGAGTCCAACCCCGCATTTGAAATGCTAAATCCGAGCTCAATCCTAATGCTAATTTCAATCTTAATTACTCAATTGAAACCCAACCTATCCTTCTACTTTTAAATTCAGGCTTGTAAGTTGTAACCCGGGCTTTATATTCCGAGCTAAAAATTCGAATTAATTCGTGTTACTTATATGACTAATTTTTACACCGAAAATTTAATAAGACCTTGAATTAGTTTTAGATTAAATTACTTTTAACAAAAAAAAGGTTAAATTTTTTTTTATATATTTTTAATAAATTACAAATAAATTCTTAGAAAATTAATTCTCTTAAATATTAATAAATATACAATTAGTTAAGATTTAACGAATGAAGGTGAAAAGAAAAAAGGTAATCAAGTTTAAATATTATATATAATGTATTTAAAATTAAAAATATATATGTAATAATATTAAAAATCGGGTTTGAGTTTATATCTTTATTTATTATTATTTTTTTTTCAAAGGCAAGAAAGGTGATTTCATTGAATAAAAGGAAAACACATTACAAAATTTGGCAGTCCACCGAAACTGCTTCTTGAATAGCAAGATCAAACATTATATCACTTTTCTCGAGTTAAAACGGGAGCCCATGTATTAAATCGGGTTTGAGTTTGCTCGAGTTACTAAGTACCTCAATCCAAACTCAATCCTAATTAAATTCGAGTTGAAAATTTTCAATTTAAACCCAACCCTAATTATAAAAATGATTGCCCAATCTCATGAAAAAGCTGGGCTCGAATTGGGTTCGATTGTTCAACCCAAGTTGCACCCGCACTCCACCTCTACAAAAGTAACATTACTCCTTTAAACACGGATAGAATTACCCATCACAAAATTAAGGAATTAACTAACTGATAAAAAAAAATATAACTTGGATTTAGTTTCACTTTTTTTTCTGTTTACTAGAGTACACCATTCCTCGGATCCCATCCGGATCCGCAACAAAACCCAAGGGCCTATAGAACCCCAAAACTCGGGGCTCCGAATACAAAGCAATATTAGTAACCCCTTTCCGTAACAGCTCCTCCAACAATCTCTCCATCACAGCCTTCCCCAATCCAATCCCTTGGAAGCTGGGGTCCACCACCACGTCCCATATGATGGCGTTGAACACACCGTCGCCTGTCGCTCTAGCAAACGCCACAGGCCTCCCTGCCTTCTCGTACTCCACCCACAGCAACGAGTCCGTGTTCTCCAGAGCCACCCGGATCTTATCCGGGTCGCGCTTCGGGAACCTGATAGCCACGAAGACGGAGTTGAGGTGGTCTAGGTTCAGGTTGGCGATCGATCGCCGGAGAGTGAAGCCTTGGGATTGGAGATCTTCGTCGGAGATTGCGTAGTTCTTGATCGGTAATTGGGCTGAAATGGCGACATTGCGGGGGTACGTTTTGGGAGTCTTGAGAGAGAGTGATGAACGGAGAGGTATGGATATGTTTCCGTGAAGAAGCATTTTTGAGATACTCAATTTGAAGAATACGTAGAACAAATGTGATGAGATTATTATGAAAGGTACATTATATCCATTCTCTGTCTATGAATGTGAATGTGCATGTGTGTGTGTAATTGTATATACAGTAAGTGTGTGTATGGTTTTGATCCTTCTTGAAGTTTTGTGGCTCTCGTGTACTGTTTTAATGAGTCTCATGTTACGTGTGCGAGTCATTATATCCTTTTATGTTACTATCATAAATTCAAATGGTTGGGATTTGTTGATCTAATTTTAAGGGTGCGTTTAGTAACAAAAATAGTCTTAAGAAAGCATAAACATGATTTTATTTTCTAGAGTGAAAATAGAAAACAGAATGATGTTTATTAATACTTGTTGTTGCCACAAATTTAAAAATATAAAACAATAATTGTGTTTAGTAATACAACAT
>JAOTQH010000038.1:1458894-1474378 GCA_025631255.1 Cornus kousa
ATCAGTAGTTTATTAGGTTATTCACTAATATCAAATCATTCTTGAAGCAGAATTTAAATATCAAAAAAAAAAAAAAAACAAAAACAAAAAAAATCTTGAAGCAGAAGTCTAACTTCTTGATTGTAGTTTTTTTCTATAACTATTATAATAATAACTATTTGAAATGTCAGACTGTTATATAATTGTGATATATGATAGCATTGTCATAGATATAATTTGAGGGTTTGTCATATACATCTTCCTGTATTTCATGCAGCCATCTCATGAGTAAAGTAAACTTCTATTTGAGTTGTGTATCCTGCTTCAAAACTAGTATCCTTTTCTGTTCATATTACCTTGTATGTTAAGCGTGCAACTAGCAAAGCCAACAAAACTTAAGATCATCTTTGACTTGCTATTTGTCCTTCCACTATTTATTTAGTCTTTTCATTTTTCCAATTGTATTACTTCCTGTTTGTGAAAGCCTATGAAAGAGCTTTTATCACTACAGAAAGAGCTGTCTAATTAAAAAAGGTGAAGAGTTTCTACAAAGATGTTAAGAAATTTTATATCTGGTCTTTAGTTTGTACAAAGTACTGAAGAAGCATTGGCCATTAAATATTCTTATTAATAATAGATAGTAGATGTACATTTTGGTTCAGCAGGATTTCTTGTATGTGCTGAAGTACTCACTCCTCTCTGTGGTCTCTTTCGGTGTTCTATTTTATGTTATTCTTTGATACAATAGAATACGGAGTTATATTTATTTTGGAGGTTTTATAAATATTATTACTATTTAGTTTCTAATTCTTTTTTCCCCTTATGGCAGTTATGAAGTTCTCCTAACCTTGGACAAGGAGAAGCACAAGGTGGATGGACCAATCTGCTATTATATGTTCAATTTTCTTCTTTCTTGCCTGTTCGTTCTTCACATTTATTGGTGGGTGTTGATATATCGGATGCTTGTCAAACAAATCCAAGCAAGGGGCCAAGTTAGTGAAGATGTTCGATCTGGTAAGTGAATAACAACTTATATGTTTTTTGTGTTGTGAACTAAATCACATACATGGTTGTAGGGTGCAACTAGGAAAGAGAAAATCATATGTTGACAATAATATTTATGTGGGAAGTTTTGAAGGGCATAATTTACAGTTGATGTAAACTGGCCCCATCTGTTTGGTATTTCAGTATGCATGAGATTGTATAAGCAGAAAAACTTGCTTCAAAGGTGCCCTCCTGATGGCATTACAGTGAATCATTGACAAATCACAAGTGTTGACCAAAGAAGATTTGTTTAACCCTAAAATTCTCTATGTTGGTAGAAAGAAAACTCAATTGTTACTTGTTAGAAGTTTTATATATATGATAGGTCATTATGTAATTATATTTAGTTGATAGGACTTTTGTGTTATTATGTAAGACTTGTAACATATATAAGCCTACACAGGCTTATTAGGTTTTGTGTGTTGAATATACAGAATATACATCTTTTGCTCTCTCTCTCTTTCTCTTTTGATTATGAACATTACTAATGACAAGGTCTTCTGTAACAAATACAATATGCCCGCTCCTCTATCCCTATAAATTTCAATACCCGAAATCCTCTTCGCGAGACCAAGATCCTTCATCTCAAATTCACCACGAACTCACTAAGTTGAGCCTTACATATTCATTTCAGCCATGTTCCTGCAAGTTATCAACATTTCATCAACATATAGCAGCAAGTAGACATACAAATCATTTAAGAGTATCCTGTGAAGGGTGTGATACACACAACTGTTGAACTCACTCTTAGAGTAGCCACTCCCTACCATAAATGTATCGAATTCCTTGTACCACTGGTAGGAGACTTTTTCAGTCCATACAAGGACTTCATAGTAGGCAAACATTGTAATTTTTTCCCAGAATCTCAAACCCCTCATGCTGATGCATATAATTCTCCTATTCCAACTTCCCATGCAAGTACACAGTCTTGACTTCAAGTTGCTTAAGCTCTAAGTCATACAGAGCAACCATAGCAAGTAACACCCTAATTGAGCTATGTTTCACCACAGGATACAAAACTTCATTGAAATCCACCCCTTCCCTCTGTGTATAGCCCTTTGCCACCATGCATGCCTTAAACATCGCATCTTAGACTATTGAGGTGCCTTCCTTTTTCTTGAAGACCCATTTACAACCCACAATCTTCTGGCCCTTAGGCATTTTAACTAAATCCCAAGTCTAGTTCTTATGAAGAGACTCAATTTCCTTACTCAATGCAGACCACTGTATTGACTCTTCACTTGTGATGACCTTATGATAAGTACGTGATAATTGATCTTCAATACTCTCTGCCACACTAAGTGTATAGGCAACTGAGTCAGCGCGTGAAAACCTATACTTCTAAGGTGGCTTAACCTCCCTCCTCGGCCTATATCCAGCCACATTGTATTACGGTAACTGTGTATCTTCCTCCTCAACCCGAAATTACACCTGCTCATTATTCGACTGATGAGGAACATTCTCTAACTAAATCTCTACATGCTTCATTGGCTCACTGACATCCTAAGCTTTCGATGAATCAACTACCTCTTTCTGCATGGTAAGCATTACAAGCTCGTGAAAGGTCATATCTCTCCTAAAATGTAACTTCTTTTCCCAAAGCATCTGAGCACCACAATATGTATCCCTTGACCCCGAGCTCATAACCAATAAATATACATTTCTTAGCCCTTGGTTCAAGCTTCCTCTCGTTGACACGAGCATACAGAGAGAGAACCAAACTATACCTCCCCGAAGTTTTATAGTCGACTGACCAAGTAACAAGTTGTGCTAACAGCTTCAGCCCATTACACTTTGCCTAAACTAGCATTGGACAACATACAACATGCTCTCTCGAATAGTGTTATGTTAATCCATTTTGCAACTCCATTTTGATGTGGAGTTTTCCTCACTGTGTGGTCTCTCACAATCTTGTGAGCCTTGCAGAATTCATTAAATTCTTTGCCACATAATTTCAAGCCATTATTTGTCCTCAAGCACTTAACCTACTTTCCAGCTTCTCAATCAAGGTCTTCTACTGTTTGAACGTGACCAAACTTTCTAAGAAAAGTCATCAATCAACGTGATCATATATCTACCACCACCATGTGAAACAACCTAAGAGGGATCCCAAATATCAGAATGGATATAATTTAACATGCCCTTGGTCCTATGGATTCCTGTACTGAACTTCACTCTGCAATGTTTTCCAAAGACAGAATGCTCACAGAAATCTAGCTTCTCGATATTCTGACCACCAAGCAGACCTTGCTTATTCAGAACATCCATCCCCCTCACTCATATGCCCAAGCGGCTTATGCCACAATTTGGTAGTAACTGAATCCTCATCCGGCGACGATACTGCAGCTGAACTCGTGATTGTATTACCTTGCAACGCATATAAACCATGTTGCTTAAGCCCCTTCATCATCATAAGAGCACCTTTTAAAACTCAAATGACTCCACCTCCAGCGCTGTAACTGCACCTATTGGAATCTAGCGTATCCAAGGAAATCAAAATCTTCTTTAGTTCCGGTACATGCCTAATGTCAGTTAATGTTCTCACTATGCCGTCATACATCTTGATCCGAATTGTATCGATACATACAACCTTGCATGACACATTATTCCCCATCAGTACTTCCCCTCCATAAATGGACTGATAAGAGGTAAACCAGTCCATGTTTGGACAAATGTGATTCGAGCAACCCGAATTAAGAATCCACTCATCCCAGAGCCGCAGACAGAAATCACAAGAACATTACCACCATTTGAATCATTACCCTCTGCAATAGCCACTTCATCGGCTTCAAAGGATTTTTTCTTTCGCTTACACTCCAGATAGTCTTTCCTGAAATGTCTTTCTTATGACAGGTGTAGCATTTCAGCACTTTTGTTTTGTTCTTAAACTTAGAATGACCTTTGCTTCCAGCCTTCTGCTTTGTTCTCCCTATAAGAAACAACCCCTATGCTGAACCTTCTGTGTTGCCCTCAAACGTCCTCCTCTGCAACTTTTTAGAATTCAAAGCTGCCTTCACGTCTTCCATAGAAAATGCAGTTTTGCCATACACCATCGTATCGACAAAGTTATCAGACGATAGTGGTGCAAAACACAACACAATAATAGCCTGGATCCTCATATGATATTTTATCAATATTATTCAAGTCTATGATGATATTGTTTACCTCATCAAGATGGTCTTCAGAGACGAACCTTCATGCATCTGACGAGTGAACAACCGCTTCTTTAGATACAAGCGGTTTGCAAGAGATTTCGCTATATACCGATTCACTAACTTGTTCCACAACCCATCCGGCACAGTCTCTTTAGAAACTTTTCACAAGCCTTATTACTCAAGCACAACATAATCGCAGTGTATGCTTTCTCCATAATCTCAGTTTCGTCCTTGATCTTTTCTGGTAGTGCATCTTTCCTCTTCAGCGCCTTGGATAACTCATGTTGAACCAACAGTGCATGCATCCTAACTCGTCAAAGGGTGAAATCATTCCTGCCTTTGAACTTCTCAAGTTTTAGAAATTGATTGCTATCCCAGCTTCGAACCAAAAGCTCTTATACCAATTTGTTGTGACAAATACCGCAAACCAAGAACTCAATCAAGAATCACGACAGAAAATTAAACATTTCATACACAAAGATTTACGTGTTTCGGCATAAGCCTACTTCCATGGTGAAGATGCGATGAAGGATTTCACTATGAAAAAACACAGGAGTGTACAAGTTTCAGCCCCAAACCCTAGCTCTCTTTCACACTTTCTGTGCCGCGATTTTCAGTGTTCTCTCTTGACACACCCCAAACCCTAGTCTAAACCCCAAACCCGGGCCGAAACAAAATTCAGACCACAACTTCACAATATCAAATGATGAAGAATAATTTAAATTTGTACCTAAGAGAATATATATCATAAGTAGTAATGTATGAGAATTTTAAAATCCTCATTTAACCCTTTCGAAAACAAAGTTCTTTGGTAACACCGAGACATAGACATTTGAATACTGAAGACCCACAACTACTTGTAACCGGTTCAAAAGAGGGCTTTAGAGTGAGAAAACTGAAAGCAGATTTATAGAGCGTATTCTTTTGTGATTTGAGAATTATTTGAATAAGAAAACACAAAATTCATAGAACCCAAAATGATTTTGAGCATAGAAACACATGAAGATATCAGAGATTTACAAGAGCATTAAATTCCCGGACAACTAGGGAAGACTAGGACAACAAATATTAGTTTAGAAAGGCAGAAACAGCCAGAACCCAAAATTGTTTGAGTACCAAAGACACGGGATATTTGATTGTTGATGTTTCAATCTTTTTAGAATGAAAAAAAAAATGCAGTGGTCTTGAGAGAGGATCCTTATGTTATTTGATAAATAAATGAACAAGTAAACCTTAAAAAAATGCAAGTAAAAATATGTATAGTTATAAGTCATCGCCGTTGTTAACACAATGGTTGCCATTGCCATTATGTCGTCGTTAGTGCTAACATTGGCATCGTATGGGTTTGCCATTTCATAGTACTGACTGCACTCATGGATACCAAATAAGAAGATTAAAGGGGATTTACAGAAACTTTGTATAAATACTTGCTAGAAATGCCATGGCTGAAGGACAACGGCGAATGCCGTTGTGAGATAGACCCACAGCAGATTCCGTTGTGAGATAGACCCTCGCAGTCACTGTCATGAGCAAGATGCTTGCTGTTACTGTCATAGATATGACAACTGTGGGTACCATTGTGGATTCACCGGAAAGGAAAGGGCGGAGCCAAAGGGGAGCTTCCCTCACAAGGCTCGACAAGAGCCAATCAAGCAACCCAGTTTAGGGCAACTGTGTCTAGAGCTCATGGGCCCTTGAGTACTCGCTTGAGGACGAAAAAGGGGCAGCAAGTGCTAGAGCATGATGGTTGTGGTTGGAGTTTGGGATTGTTAGGGGCCATCAGACATATTTTCTATGGGATGTGCAACTGATTAGACCTCTTTATGCCAGTCAAGTGGACTGACGGGGAAGTCCAGGCAGGATGACAATTATGTGCGATAGTCTGTGATCCATTAACGTAGCACCTAAACAGGAACTATGTTGAGGCTCACACCAGTTCTCTGTAATATCTCACACTAGGTGTATATTGCGGTATACCCTCTTTATCATCACAAAAAACTACCACAAGCAAAGATATGGTTCATCACTGGCTGGCGGCATGGTGCGCATTGCCACAGCCTACGTGGTCATCATGTGAAACTAGTTCTATTGTGTATGGCCCTAACAGGAACGATGATCTGTTGTCACATGGTGGCTTAAGTAGAGGGCTCGGTAGGACAAGATCAAAACGTAAGCAAGCTCCTGACCCTAGTCTCAGAGGAGAGACTACCGCACCCTAACCTAAATAGGAAGGAGGGGCATTAGCTGCCATGCGGGTGACTCAAGCTCATGACACTGTTCCATTGAATGTTAAACTGTGGGTGTGATTCATCATCCGCTTGGTCAACTATATCAACCTTTACAAAGAAGATGGTGCTTATTTGGCAGGAGATGATCTGAGTCATTTCTCCATCTACACACAGGTGATTCTTTTGTTTGGCACATTTTTGAGTCCTTAAATTTGGAGGAAAAAATATTATGCTCTTTACATCTTTTGAAATGGAGTACATATAGGGTTTGATAGCAATTAAGATGTTTGTTTCAGGTGTATAGTTGCCTGTTGCTACAAAAATTGCAGGACCTTCTCACTGAGCATGTTCTACACTCAATTAGTTCCTCAATGAAACTTGTGCTATGATCCTCTATGTTAAGAATGCATCGGCTTGGTTTTGGGATATCAAATAAAGAAATCTTTTGAGCAGATTATGTGTAATGTGACTGTTTGTTGGTATTATTGTCTAATTCTCTGTTATTCTCTCATAAACCTTCAAGCTCTCTTTTTTTTATTTTTTTATTTTTATTTTTCTGAGTTTTGCATACTCTCGAAACTTGAGCATTCGCTGTTAAACGATCAAAAGAGATCATACTTCAGTTTTGGTATTAGAGAAACATAGAACTATTTTTTATTTGCAAACACCATGTTGCATAAAAGGTGAGGTGTGAAGTCCCATGTTGCCTTGGGGAGAAGTTGCTAGCACATATAAGGTGGGATGCCTCCTTCCTGTTTAGACGTTTTTTGAAAACCGTGAGCACCAAGAAGGTGTAAAATGGACAATATCTGCAGAGAGGGAGATGAGTCCTGTGTCAAGACCCACCTCAAACTGAATGTTTTGAACCTAATTATTTTCTTCTCTATTAAAGCTTCAAGCTCTCTTTTCTCTAAGCTATTCCAGCTTTGTGAAATTCACACTAGTGTTGAGATTAAAGTTCCCAAATCGGTCTTATTGGCTTTTGGCATGCCTAATGATAAATGCTTCAGCTGGATATCAGCACTTGCTTGGTCAGGAATCTCTGAACTGCAACTCTTAACTCAGGCCTCCAAAGGATAGGCATCTGAAGGGTCAGGTCAACTGCCTGACCTTATTGAGCGTTTTGGGTCATTTGCCCATTGAATATGGTTAGGTCTGCTGTAAATCAGATCACAATGTCCATCATGTGATTTCTTTCTTTGTTTCTCATCTTTTTTTGTTTTTATTTATTCATTTTTACCTTGTACAGATTCCGAAGGAGAACATGAAGATTGATCATTAGACAAGACGTGCAGTCGGTGCTTTGCTTGTGTAAAGATGCTCTGGAAATTGTAAATAGACATTTGGACGTCCCTGGAAGAAATGATAGCATATCATAATTGCCAGTATGAAACTTACAAGATAAGGTCACTTCTAGGATTCTAAATTGAGCATCAATCTTAAATTGGTGTTGAGAATGCACAAAAGACATGCAAATGCTATGAAAATATCGAGGGAGTTGTCTATTTTTTCAAGGAATGGCAAAATGTCCTCTAGATGTGTCATTGTTAGCCCTGTATTATAACTTGAATTGAGAAAAAGATATTCACTTTTGTTGCAGAGTGAGCATTTAGGTTTACATGTTCTTACATGCCCACCGATGTTGAAGCAAAATATATGATGAAAGATTCGACTCTTCATCCAAGGGATATGCATATGAGTCTGGATAAGGTGGGAAGCTGGTTGAAAGGGTAGTAAGCATACAGAAGTTTGGTGTGTGTCCGGTCCGTGTAATTTAGCACATTATGTTGTTTCTGCTGGCTTTAGGAATGTCGAAAGGAAAGTTCACAATTGTTTCATCTTTGTAATGCTTATAAAATGCTTATTCTGTAGGGATCAAGCTTTGCTGTCTTCAGTAAGGCTTTATTGAAGCACTTCATTATTTTTTTCATTACCCAGGAATCTTGATTTTTTCATTACCCAGGAATCTTGATTCCTGGGCAATGACCCCGGTGAATAATGACGGTTTTGACCCTGGAACCTTGGTGTAACTGATTTATGTAAACACTACATACTCATTGTGTTCATTAGTGAGCAGATTTTAGCCTATTTGAGACTCTTGAGTCACTTGTTTGCAGGTTGAAGCCACTTAAAAATTTGCTACCATGCATTCCATTATCAGTCAGCTATTTCCCATTATCCGTAGCTGACTGATAAATCTTTCAGTATTAATTCAGACATTCTGTTCAAGATTGGCGTTCTTGTAGTCCCGGGAAAAGCAATCGCGCGCGTACACATCATAATTGTGATTTTCGAAAGTGTTATATGTCTGTTATTTTTTGCAAGAATTTTCACTGAATATCTCTATGAGACAGCTTGGTATGGCTTTATCTACTTTGGCCTTAGTATCCTATTGTCCTATAGAGGTTCTTTCTTGCCTCCTTGTGGGCTTTTTGTTTTTGTTTTTGTTTTTGATTTTTCAATCAGAAAATACTTGAATAAATATTTGTTCTTGATTTTTTTTTTATACTATTTTATTTTGTTGCATCTGGTATCATGGAATTTGTGCATAGTAGTTGAAGTCCTTATTAGTTCAAAGGTAAAGTATAATGACACCTCTTGAAGTTTGCTATACGGACCCGAGATATACAAATTGACTATTTTTTTTACAATGACACGAGAAATTATTAAATGATCTGGACTATTAACACTTAGTTGACTGGTTAAATATAGATTCTTGAATTAAAAATATAGTCCCACAAAAGTGTATTGAAAAAATTACAAAGTTTTATGATCACATCCCTTGTCATAATTTTCATCCCAACAAGGCCTTAAATGGTTCTAAAAGATGAAAATTGCCCCTTAATATTAAAATCAATTTTATTGTAAAATATCACACATATTGAAATTCCAAAATTATTCAGAGCTAATATGAGTTACAAAATGACAACAATTTATTATGTAAAATTTATTAACCGAGTTAATATTGTAATATTCTGTTTGTTATAAAAGTTTTTCCCAAAAGTTCCAAAAGGTTCCGACAATAAAAGATTAATATTTATATTTTCTTTCTTTTTTCTCATTTATCAACTAAACATAAGCTAACACGAGGTGCTTTTTATTATTATTTTATTTTATCATAATTAATGTAATTTTTTTATTTTATTTTTCCACTAACTTTACCAAATCCTGATTCAACGACATGGAAAGGCCTTCTGGCAAATATTAAAAACTACAACATTTCTGCAACTGAAATTGATTTGTTCCTTTAAAAGCACATTTCTGAAATTTGGGAAGAGAGAGAAAGAGGATCGGAGCTAGCTCGTGCTTCACTCATCTCTGCCGTCGCCAATCGGTGTCTCCTTCGTCTCAGCCACCGTTTCCGGTAAGCTTTATTGCTCTACTCCTATTTGTTAGACTCGGTATCAGATTTTCCTTTCCTTTCAAGAAATGTATCGATTGTTGTATTTCTGATAGTTTATTCCTTTTCTTTTTTTTTCAGACCCAATTCCTTTAATAGTCTAATGAGCACAAATTAATGCGATATCTATATGTTTATGTTATATATTTGCAATATACCAGTATTGGAGAAAATCTAGGTTTGGCTAAAATTAAGAAACTTTGGAGGACGGTATTATATAAAAATGTAGCTTTTATTGATCATGAGCTGTAGATGATCCGTTGTAATTACTTGTATATTATTTCCATTTTTCAAAAATTTTAAATTAATGTAAAAGGTTTAGTAACATGAAATCTTTAATTTATCAAAAAGAGGAAACAATTATTCTTTAAAAATTCAAATAATGAATTTTTCTCAATTAATTTATAGGCCTTCCTGATACCTGATTGCTGCAATGACTAGGGTAAAAAATATAAAACTATGACGAGTTTGAGTATTCAAAGACTTATCTCTTGCATGTTGTCAATAGAAGGTTTGTCCATAAAAACGTGTATAATTGAGTGTAAAATAGTGGTTCTTAGTTTTATGTTTTTTCTACCATCGTTATATCTGATTTTGAGAGTCATGACAATAATCATCAATAAACAATTTACTCTCATTAAACCGTAAGTAAACTGATTTCAAGTACATGCATACATGTATATATATATGTATATGTACACCCATATAAATGTAAATACTTGAATACAGAGTGCCTTTTGTGTGATAAATTTTTATGTATCAATGTACGGATTTGTGAATTTTCCTTTCTATACCAAAATTTGTTTAAAAAAGTGGGTGGGTAGTAGATTTGCCTCTATGTATTGCACTTTGCATTGATTAATATTTTTTTAAAAAAATGTTTCTTCATTTTTTAAGGTTTACAATTGTTGATGATATCTTCTTAAAACTTTTACACCATATAAGTTTAGGTTTCATTGAAAGCTCTGTTTCGTAGTTGACCTATGAAGTGTAAAGTTGTGTAACATGCACATGAACAGTTTTTGATGATCTTTTAGAGGTGCAAGATTGAATTATGTTGAGTAAATTACTTAGTGCTATTGCTAACCAAGAGTAATGAGTTTGTATGCTTTTAGAGTACAGAATGAGAAATTCTGCATTGAAGATTATCATTGTAAATTCCCTCTATGTTTGTTTAGTATACTAAAATCCCTACTGTTCTCTTTTCTGGTGCTCAAACACCTCATCTACAGTGATGTGGTTGTAATTGTGTGGTAACCTCTTTGAACAACATATCGTGTCAAGGTTTAGATTGAAAATGCTCTTACTTCACATGCCTTCAAAATTATGATGATCTTGTATTTGTTGTCCTGTCTGTTTATTTTCCTAGCTCTTGACTGGTATATGGCTCCCTTTCACAGAGTTGAGTAAGATGTATTGAGCGCATTTTTATTTCTAAAAGTGCCACCTACTACCATCAAAGTTCATACTCATATCTATGTGTTTGTAGAGTAGATAATGTAAAATTTGAACTCATGGTATGGTTCTCAAAAGTATCAAGTGGTGTCCAACAAACTAACCATTATACTTGACTGCGTGGTGACTTACTTATGGTAGAAAATGAATTTGGGATGAGCCAAGTGATTTCCATGATTCCGTTCCTAAAAGACGCCGAATGGTTATCATCTGAAATCTTCCCCATGGCTCTTAATTTAGTTCCTTTCTGAGTTAACTTGGTGGGTTACTGAGTCAGTCAGATTATCAAATTGCCAAGTAACGTATCTTCTTGAGATATACAATACTGATAGCGTATCTTCTTGCAGATTTTGGAAGTCAGATAAAAGGAAGCTGTGGAAGATTTGCTAACGGAACTACCCCCACCTTCAAGATTCTTTTTGAAAGATCTCAACAACTTCACTCTTCCATCATCACCACTTCCATGTCCTTTCCTGGTTTTCTCTACCCCTAATGTGAAAAAACCTCTCCGCCCCTCTCTACCCATCGTTGCAATGTCTTCTCCGTCTCTTTATTTCTCCCACATTTGTCTTCTAAAACCTTAGTAGGAACCCTTGTTCTTCCTGAGATTCCCTTCTCTGGCAACTCTATTGAACCCTCTCTCAGAGACAAATCCTGCAATATATACGCCCTCAATGATCCTGATAATTTGGTTCTCATTGTTTCTGTCCAGTGCTCAATAGCAGCAGAGAGATCTCATGCTGTCGCAAAGTTGCTGATCAGTGAGCAGATTGTTCCAGAGAGGGTTTTGATCTTGGATTCAGTTCAAAGCCGAAACTTTCGGGTTAAGCTCTCACCAGATGAAGCACCCGCCTTCAAGCTGGAGACATCATTGGAAAGAAAGGGGCTTGATGATGGTTGTGGAGATTCATCACTGCTAAAAAATTCAGACTATTTTGCCATCAGGAAGTGTGATAGATGGCTTCTCTGCTGCTCTACTTGGTCGATGTCAGATGAAGAAAATCAAGGGAACTCTATGCGTTTCATGGCCTGTATTAAGTACATCTGTGAAGTCTCTGATTACATCTGTATTGCTAAAGGATGTCTTGTCTGGCTTGGATTGCAGTATTGATGGTGATAACGATGAGGAATATTTAAAGCTTGACCGAATCAAGAACCATCCTCTTGATTCTGAATTGTATACCTGATAAAAATATTTTTCACATGCTCACTTCTTTCTATTCTTTTCCTTCTTTTTGGGGAGGGTGGAGGGCTGTGCTTTTAACCTCCACATAGTTGTGACCAGACCTGAGCATTCTTTTTCCTTCTTAGTTCTACTTAACGATTGTTTTCTAGCAAGTAGCCACTGACGTTGAGAAAATTGTAGCAAAGGTCATAGAAAGCAGTGTGGCCTGTCAATTTATGAGGCGCAGAGTGCATGTGATCTTGTAGGTGAAAGAGAACTTCTGTAATCTGAACCTGCTGTACTAGCTGGTTTATGAATTTGTTTCAAGTGAATGACCTTTCTGAAACCATGCAAGTCTATCATATGATGCCACTCTCAGTGTCATTTGTACTAAATTTTTTTTTGAATTTCACTATAGTATTTTATATGTTTTTTTATTGAGATGTATACATTCAAGTTTTTAGAATTTATGTTTTATCCTCTAAAGATCAGTATACATTCAGTAAGATTAGTATACATGTTCCTTCATTTTATACAGTAAAATTGAAACGAAAATTCTGCTCAGCCCCCGCTATACTGTTTGGGATGGATCTTGGGTGAACTCTAATGGTGTAGCAGCAGATTTGGTGAGGAAAGTAAAATTCATCTTTTTTCTATTTTTTGCGTATATCTCTTCTTTTTCTTTTCTTTTTTTCTTTCTTTTTTTCATTTTTTATATTTCTACCTACAAAATAAATAAATTCATGCATACAAGTACTGCGACATGTTTGATAATGTTTGGATTTTCTTTAATTAGTTCATCTTTGATTTGTTAAGGAGTAAAATTCTTTTTCAAAAAATTGTGCCTACACCAAATTTAAGTATTCATGTTTCTCTTGCCACAATGAGTATTGGAATGCATATACTCTTTTTATAAATATGTTAATCTATATAGACTATATATCTTTTCATCACTTTAAGTGACATATGGATTCCAGAGCTTCCCAGAAAGCAGAAGTAATATTTGAGTAGTCCCGTGTGAGTTAGTCCACCTATAATCTTTATTTTCAAGAAGCAAACAAGCTGATAGTGATTAATTTTTCCTTAATGCTACTGAACACCCGAATCTGATTCGGAAACTTCTTATGAATTAAAAATTTTAATTTGACAAGTCATTAACGATATGAGTTTAGCTCTGATAATAATGTGATTCAATCTAATCTAGTATATAATATGTTATACAAATATTAACAAATATTATGATTGGTGTGTTTTTGACGGAAAAATTAACCATCAATCCCGTTTTCTGATTGAATATTTGATAAAATAAAATTAGAAAATGATTAATAATTAATAATTTGCCCAATTATTGAATTGGTTCACAAAAATATTTTTTTCTCTAATTTGGATTTTAAATTTTTCATTGACTTGTTAAAAAAAAAAAGGCAAAGGAGCAAAAAAAAATCCCCTCAAACTATCTCATTGTTGCATAATGCCTTCCTGAACTATTTTTGGGAGTAAGTTGCTCCCTTGAACTATCAAAAGTAAGCAAAATGCCCCCTTAAAAGTCACCGGAAGCTAGTTTCTGACCAACTGAAGAGTACAATTACTAATTTACCCTTACGTTTTAATTTATTATTAAAAATCAAAATCTATGCTATTATGAAATGATCACTTTGTCCATATTTTCTTTCCCCTTTCATTTTTTTTTTCCTTTCTAACATGTGGCTGTTTGTTTCCAGAACCGCCACGCAAGGTGGAAGACAAGAAGCTGGAAAGGGACTACGGCGTCCTCAAAGCCAATTATGAAGCTCTGAAGCACAATTTTGAGTCTCTCCAACATGACAACGAAGCTATGCTCCAAGAGGTGAATATATAGTGTCCTAACTATACATTGGACATAATTTTTGAACTTTTTTCTTTTAATTTTCTGGGGGAAAAAAAAAAAAAAAACTCGTACTTATTTCAACTTTGTTAGGGTTAGGGTTTGCTTTTGGTTAGATGGAAAATAATACTAAGAAAATTGAAGTAAAAAAAAATGAAGTGATGAAAAAAAAAAAAAAAAAAATTTCTTTTTAAGGTTGTTCAAAATTAATCAGAAATAATGATGTTCAAAAAAGTTAGACTATAAAATTAACATCTAATCTTTATGAGATTCCTTAATAACAAGATCCTCTTGTATATGGTTAGGCATTTTTAAAGTTTTTAAAATTATTCTTAAAAACTTAAAAAATATAAATGTTTTTCAGCGAATTATAAAAGATGGTTATTTAATTATCATTTTTTAATTTATGAAACAGTTTTAAGAAGTGGTTAATAAACAAATTTTTATACAATTTTTAAATTTTCAGTTCTTGTACACGTGTTTAACATACTCTAGAATTAGAATCAATATTTTTCAAAAAAGTTTTGAAAATTAAAATAGACGACACTTACAAGAAAAAAAAGGGAATTTTTTTCAACTTCTTCTCTTTTGTTTCATGCGATAAATAGAAAATCGGGCATATTCATTAACATAATAATAAAATGGGGCATATATGATATTACAATTATTTAATAATGTTATGATGTCACCTTCATTGACATAACATAAAATAGTAAGAATGTTCGAATTGCTTGCAAGTTTTAGAGGGAATTTTTTTCAACTCGGTATATATGAATTACTTGCCAACAGTATGAAGAAGAAAGGGAAAAAAAAAAAAAAAAATGAAACGGGAAAGAAGATATGAATTACTTGCCAACAGTATGAATGTTCGAATTGCTTGCCAGTGGCCTAGCGATACCAAACCTCTACTTCTCAAAGAGAGGTTGGGGGTTCGAGTCTCAGTAGACTTTTTATAATAAATTAAAAAGTAAGGGTAAATTAATAATTGTGTTCTTCAATTGGTCGGCATTTTGCTTACTTTTGATAGTTCAAGGAAGCAACTTGCTCCCAAAAATAATTCGGGAACCATTATGCAACAATACAGTAGTTTGAGGGAGTTTTTTACTCTTTTACCTATAAATTATTAATATCATTCTCTTATCTTGTAAGTTATAACTAATATTGTCGGTCCAGTTATTTTCCATTGTTTGTATC
>JAOTQH010000038.1:1474478-1486705 GCA_025631255.1 Cornus kousa
TTGGTTTGTTTTTGTTTTTTTATTTTATTTTATTTTTTTATTTTTCACTTGACCCAAAAAATAAAAATTTCGTCCTCTAGTTTCATTCCAACTCATCCTTAATTAATATAAACAAATTTATGCCAGAAACTTAATGTTTCATTCCAACTCATCATAAATTAATATAAACAAAATTTATGCTACTAACTTAATTTTGATGCCTCAAAAATTCATACTTCGAAAATACCATAGTGTGTTCCGATTTACCTCGCTAGTAGTCCATAAATGCAAGACGATTGAAATCCATAGACATAGAGTTGCAAGTGATCTTATCCTTACAACTTGAATGGCCTCTTTCTACAGCGAAGGCACCAAAAACAATGCCCCATTATGATTATTGCACAGATCATGCACCCACCTGATGCCCAACAGGCCAATTTACTTGCAATCAAATAAATTCTCATTGTTTACTCCCGTGATCGATAGTGAGAGTTTGCATGAATGAAGAATTAGGAGTGAAAGCAATTATTATTTGTTGACATTGGAATATTTTGCATAAGCTGGAAGCCCAAGTGAAGGTACAGGGAACAAAACTTATGTTTGGTTCATCAACACGAACTCGAACCAGCTTATGATCATGGTTGTCACCAATTCCAAGTTCAGTTAATTTTTCGGATTTGTTACATCATATGATTGAACTGATTTAATCGTTGTTCTTGAGTCTGCATAGTTATCCAGAGAGCTTACATTCCACGATCATTATCAAAAGAGCGATTGCTCTCAATGATCAATCACCAAACCAAATAAATCAAAGCTCCGATACCAATTGCCATTGCGAAGGTTATGAAACATTCATAAGAAATAAGGATAACTTTGAATCCACAAAGTTCAAGAAATTTGGAGAAAAATTCTGAAATATTATTGATAATTAATTGAATTCTTTTTTAGTACGTATATTTATAATAAATAAGCAACTTGATGATTAAGAAATTTAAAAGCTTAAGAAAACTAATTCCTAAGAAACTAAAAACACAAAGAAAAATATAAAGAAAATACCTAATATTAAACTTTCTCTATAAAAATAATAATAATAAAAAATCTAATTACCAAAAAAATACTAAATACGAGAAAAGTTTGTCCTACATTAATCTCTTTAGTCAATTAATATCCTTCAAAACTTTCTTAAGAAAGACAAAAATTGAAGCCCAATACACTTGAATAGCAAATAGAAGCCGAGTTTATGCATAGAATCAAGCTAGCCAGAGAAAGGAATTTGAAAATCCTCTCAATTAAGGGTTTGCAATCCTCCAACTTATGTCATGGTTTCAAGCTTACTGACCATGTTTTGTCTTTATTTTACATGTTTTGTCTTTAATGTGTGTCTACCAATAAATTACACTAATTTCTCTTAAGATTTGAACAAATTACACATCGATATAGTGTGTCTGTTTTACTTTGAGTTTCCTAAAAATATTATCTTTCATACTCTTATCTAATTTAATAATAATAAAAATTATCCACTCTGTCCCTGTTTTTCCTCTTCTTGTAAATACTATATTAGCCTACCTATATTTTTTTGCACAAAAATAAAAAAAATAAAAAATAAAAAAAAAACTTAATTAAATATCATTAACTATTTTTTATTTTATTTTTTATAATTTTGTAAAATTTAATACTATGAAATTAGTATGAAAATTGATATTTTACATTTTCAATCGCATTTTATAGTATTTTTGTCATTTCATGTCACAATAAAATGTTATCGAGGTTTTTTAACACAAGAAAAAAGTGCAACTTAGTCATTTTAAAAAAAAAAAAAAATTATTAACGACAAGGATGTGTGAATAATATAAGTCAAAGATTCTACCTGTCATTTGCCCAAACCTTAAGAATAATTAGTATAACTTACCCTTATAAATATATATGATATATGACCTCTGTATAAAATATAAGGAAAATAAAATCATGCTTTCTTGTGCAAGTTCAAGAATAAAAATATATATATGAAACTTCAAAAAAAAAAAAAAAAAATCCAAGTTGTATACTTGAAAGCTTCTCAATTTCAATAGTCAAAAGTTGGTTCAACAACTTGTGCAGTATCTTTGATCAAATGCTTAATATACTAGTCTCTTTTTTTTTTTTTCTTTTTTTTTTTTTCCACAAGTATGCTTAATAAAGGGCCTATGTGGTTTAATTTTATTTACTTTTTAATTATTTTTAGAAAACTATTAAAGATTTCTCTATACAAAAACGTATATTACGGAGTCGCGAAAAAGATTTTTCGTTGAAGAAAACATTTCTATTTTTATAGTTAGAATTGATTATGAGTTTTCAAAAAAATAGTTTTTAGAAAAATTTTAAGCAAGAAAAAATTGTACTACTTTTTTTATTTTCAATTAATTGAAATTAAAAATTGAACCAAACAAATTCAAATTTATCAAGGCAAAGAATCAAACATTTATGTTGGCCATATAGCACAAACAAGCCCTTGAATTTATCAAGGCAAAGAATCAAACATTTATGTTGGCCATATAGCACAAACAAAGCCTTGAAATATTAGCAAGTTTTGTTTACTTTATTTTTCTTGATATTTTGCTTAATAATAAAAAATAATTATTCACTATTAATCTGGATATTATGGTTGCTGAAATGGCATCATCTACACCATACAATTCCACAAGAAAACTTACAAACTATGCCTCGCTTCTTTGATTCTAGAACCCTCTACTCTTGTCACCCTAAACCCTCTCTCTCACAACAAGGGTAAGGGCTTTTTAAAACGGTCACTCTCTTCTCAATCGTCACTCACTTAGCAAACGCATATTTATACACGCGATATAGATACAGAATAGGTTTACTTTGAGTGTGTCTCTCTCTCACTCTATCATTCTAGGGTTTTAGTTATGGCCCCTGTTCTGAGCAGAAGTTTAGCCTCTGCTTCTATAACTTCTTTTCCTTCGTCCTCTTCGCTTCCATGGAAGAAACCCATTAGAGCCTTGAATGTTGGAAGTGTTTTTTTGCCACAAAATGGTCTCAGAAACAACTTTTCTCGTTCCGGTTTAAAGTGGAAGCTCGAGAGGAGGGAGAGTCGAGTGGTGGTTCGGTGCGAGGCTGCTGTTGCAGAGAAAGAAACTGCTGAGTCGTCTGATGAGACGCACGAGTACCAAGCCGAGGTGGGTTCTTCTATTTCCCTTAATTTGTGTGTGTTTTTTTTTTGGGTGGAAAAAGGAAAATTGGGTCTGAATTTCATCTATGATTTGTTTTGTTTCTGTGAAAAAAAAATAAAAAATAAAAAAGAAGAAAAGAAAAGAAAAAAAGGGAAAATGAAATTCATTTATATTTTTCATAATTAATTTGGTTTTGTTTGACTTTAACTTCGGTGGAATTAGGTTTATTTTATATTTTGATTGACTTGGTGGTATAGATTCGTGGCCTTATTTTGTTTCCACTAATCTGATAGTGTTTGGCTCCATTTTGCTATGTCTTGCTCTGGTATTTGGCTTGTTTGAGTTGAGTTTTTCATTACTTGTACTTCAGAACAACATAAAATGAAGTGTCAAACTCCAATTATGGTGTTACACTTTGGAAGCAGTTGTGTCACACAGATCAGAACTTTATTAGAAATGCTCTCTCATGGCTTTTGACTGGCCATTAAATAAGTATGATTTAGCTAAACTGGGTCAACATTTTCACAATTTGTTTATGACTTCTGAAATTTGGATTGATTACAGGTCAGTCGCCTACTGGATTTGATAGTTCACTCTCTGTATAGCCACAAAGAGGTTTTTCTTCGGGAGCTCGTAAGGTAAGAACAAGTTTATTCTGCTAATGTAGCTTATTTTCAATGATGCCACTAAGTCTAGCTTACTGATTGCCCCTAAGATTAAATTTAGAATTCTGTAATTTAGAGGGTTTAAATACCATTTTTTAAATCTGGAATCAGTGTATCAATTCAATCTGCCATTTGAGTTTCTATATATGTTTATTCATACATGTATGTCATAATGCATTATTTTATTTATGCAAATAGGACCTTCATTTGCCAAATGTTGGTTTTCCCCAAAAATATCTATTGACTTAGTGTTCTTTTATTTCCAGTAATGCAAGTGATGCTCTTGATAAGTTGAGATTTTTAAGTGTGACCGAGCCTTCTCTGCTTGGAGATGCTGGTGAGCTGCAAATTCGCATCAAATCTGATCCGGAAAATGGGACTATCACTATAACGTATGATGATTCCTTTTTTTTTTCTTTTTTTTTTCTTTTTTTCTTTTCTTTTTTTTTTTCATTGTATAATTTCCTCCATTAGCAAAAGGAATTATCTAAATTGGAATCCTTTGTCATTGTAGGGATACGGGTATTGGAATGACCAAAGAGGAGCTCATTGATTGCCTTGGAACTATTGCTCAGAGTGGTACTTCAAAATTCTTAAAAGCTCTTAAGGTAATGATTCCCCTTCTTTCCTCTCAACTCATTGTTTAATGTTGTTGAACTAACTTATGTAGCTTCCTTCATGTATAGGAAAGTGAAAATAAGGATCTTGGAGCAGACAATGGTTTAATTGGGCAATTTGGTGTTGGATTCTATTCAGCATTTTTGGTTGCTGAAAAGGTTTAGTTATAGTATTATTGTTTGCTTCTGGTTCGAAACTTCTAATTCAAGTTTTGAGTTGTTTAGTTTTCCTTGTGAGTTGCTTTTTTATGTTGATTGTCATGTCTTCTCTACCAGGTGGTAGTCTCCACAAAGAGCCCAAGGTCAGATAAACAATACGTCTGGGAAGCAGCTGCTGATAGTAGCTCATACGTGATAAGAGAAGAAACTGATCCTGAAAAGCTTTTAAAACGTGGGACACAAATCACCCTCTTTTTAAGGGTACTTCCTCTGTTTACCATCGAGTCTGTTTGTTTAAATTGAAAACAAATTTTTTTACAAAATGGTGAGTTTTGTGGAGGCATGGTATGTGGGGAGGAACCGCTACCTTTATTTTCTAGAGGATTGAATCTTAGGAAGATAAGAAGAAGTCATTTTCATTTGTTTTGAGGCCTGGTGGAGATGGTATAAGATAAATATTACATTCTTGTGCAGCTTATCCATATGAATTTTTTATATACACGTTTCTTGAACAAAGACTGCAACCTAAGATCCTATTGTCTTTCTTGCAGGCTGATGATAAGTATGAATATTCAGAACCAACCAAGATTCAAAGCTTGGTGAAGAATTACTCGCAATTTGTTTCATTCCCCATATATACTTGGCAAGAAAAATCAAGGACTGTTGAGGTGAGTTATCTTCTTCTTCTTTTGTTGGACAAATAAAATACATACACTGTGTTGCAAATGATAGTTGTTTCTGTTTTGTCTGAATTCAGTATTTTCTAGTTTGTCTCCTCAACTTTATTTTTTCTTCTCTGTTTGGATACAACCTGGAAGCATTTAGGTGTCGATCCAAATTTGTTGTTTTCTGTGGATGCTACTTATTAGATGTACTAGCAAAAGTCGAGTCAAAATTTCAGAGCACTATGTTCAAAGGGAGGCGATTCATACTCCCATTTTTGGTAAATGCACTCCACCTTGAATTTTTAAAGTGAAATGGCATTATTGCCCCCTAGCTCATAAACAAGAGAATCAAGTTTTTGGGGTACTTTGGTTATTTAAATCAAGTATTAGGTTGCTCTGTTGTGACCCTTTTGGACCCCGCAATGGTGGGAGCCTTGTGCATTGGGCTAGCCCTTTTTACAAAAAAGGAGTGCGTTTAACAAAAAAAGGAGTGTGAATATCACTTTCCATTTTCAAATTGTAGCTGTTACCTTTTTTTTATGTTAAATCTTATGTTTATGTTGTTTTTTATTCATAAAAATGTCTATTTAGTTTGAACAAATAAGAGCCTCCTTTTCTTGATCTCTTGATCCTATGGACTATAGTAGCGATGATTTTTGAGTCTCCTCTATTTGTATTTTCATGACCTGTTTTCTCAGTCAGAATGCTATAATTATGCCTCGTTCCTGTTTTAGATCTTATTATAACTTTTGACAGGTGGAAGAGGAGGAAGAACCAAAAGAGGGAGAAGAAGAAAAACCAGAGGTAATCACCTGGTCATGGGCGTTATATGTATGTTTTCATAGATTTGATGACCTTCAGATGTGTAATTTTTAATTGTTTTTTACAGGGTGAGAAGAAAATAACAAAGAAGACTAAAACTGAGAAATATTGGGACTGGGAATTAGCCAATGAAACAAAACCCATATGGGTGAGTTCAAACTATATTTTCCTTATATCGTTATAGTATCCTTTTGAATAATATTTCAACTACATATCAATGCTATATTTTACATTTACTTCTATGTCATATTATGCATTCGGTTATTTGTGTTTTGATTGTAGATGCGGAGTCCAAAGGAAGTTGAAAAGGACGAGTACCATGAATTCTACAAGAAAACTTTTAATGAGTTCTTAGACCCGCTTGCATACGCTCACTTCACGACTGAGGTACTTGACATTTATTTTCATTTGTTTTATATGAATCACTATATATTTTATTGAATCAGGAATTTGACCTTTTGCTTTAAAATCCATGCAGGGTGAGGTGGAGTTTAGAAGTGTTCTCTATATTCCTGGGATGGCACCTCTTAACAATGAAGACATTGTGAATCCCAAAACAAAGAATATACGTTTATACGTGAAACGTGTGTTTATTTCAGATGATTTTGATGGTGAGCTGGTGAGTGTTACTGTAATAGTTTTACTTTAGTACTGTCATTGTTCTTTTTCAGTTAGAGAAACATATTTTCTCATATTCTTACTGATATTGTTCTTCTGTTTGATTAAGATATATTTCCATATCCTGTCATGCATTAATAATCATATTTTGTATATGTTCTCACATATGCTTTCTTAGTTTCTTTTACTTGTAACGGAACACTAGACTGGGACATCCCACATGCATGACTAAGGTCCGTTTTAATAAAATTTTAATGCTGGTTTATAGTGCTGAAAGGTGAAGAAGGTATGTCTCTGTATAGAGTTGAAAATTTAAATGCAAATATGTGAATATAGATTAATACTACCTTCCACCGAACATGAGTGGAAGTCAGAGATTTTTTGGTTTGAGTGGGTTTAACTTGTTAAGTGGTCACTAACAGTGCTTTATTAAAATGCACTTGGTATAGGAGACACTGATTTTAATAAGGGCTATCAACAGCCTTGAATTTCCAGATTTGAAGTTTAGAAAAAAGTAGCTTTTTGAAATATGTGAAATATTTTTGTTTCTTTGGGTTTTACAATATGTCGTCTACTATTTGAAGATTATGGTGATACAGAACCTGTGGAAGTTTTGCCTTTCACCTTTTTTACTTTAGCAGAGGTTTAATTATTTATTTTTATAATTAGTTACTGTATTTATGTATATTTATTTAATGTATTTATGTATGTGTGTAGATAAAAACTATGTGTGTGTAGATAAAAACTACTTTATTTTAACAATACTAAAATGTTCTTAATTATGTCTTGGACATATATAAAACATGTCAAATGTTATTCAACTCGTCTCAATAAAGCTTAGTGTGACAGCAAAATGAGTTTCTTGCCATTCAGCTCTAGCTAGAGTCATGTCCTTTAATATATCACAAGTCACCATACCCTTTTCAGTTCCTGTATCCACTTTACCAGAGCATGTGTGATGATTTGTCCTCTATGGCTTTCACTTTTATTGAGTTAATTTAATTAAAATTATGGCTATTGAGCTTAATGGAAAAAAAGATGTCATAAGTTGGGGAGTACTAATGAGTAATATCAATTACAAAAGAGCACTACTAATATACTACATGTTGATGCATTCATGCATAAAATTACAAGTTTAATTTCGGGGATGACTGTAATTTATTGTTTGATTTGCAGTTCCCACGATACCTGAGCTTCGTGAAGGGTGTGGTTGATTCAGATGACCTTCCACTTAATGTTTCTCGCGAGATTCTTCAAGAAAGCCGGATTGTAAGGCTATGCCCAACTTACCTGTATATCTATATTAGATATTTATTTTGCTAGAACTGTTATCAATAATTTATTTTTCTCTTGTTAATTACAGTATTTCAAAGTTCCTTTTTGCAATTTAATATTGGATATGTTCTCTGGATCCTTTTCTTTATTGTACTTTCAGGTAAGGATAATGAGAAAGAGACTTGTCAGAAAAACATTCGACATGATTCAAGATATATCTGAAAGTGAAAATAAAGAGGTTGGGATTGCTTAATCAACACCTTTTCTTTTCTATCTCTCTCTCTCCCTTTTTTTTTTTTCCCCTTGTTCCTCTTGAGATTGTATTGGATTGATAAATTTCTTAACTTCTTTTCAGGATTACAAAAAATTCTGGGAGAATTTTGGAAAACTTCTGAAGTTGGGATGCATTGAAGACTCTGGGAATCACAAGCGCCTAACACCGCTGCTGAGATTCCACTCCTCCAAAACTGAGGAGGAACTGATAAGCTTGGATGATTATGTTGAAAATATGGGTGAAAATCAAAAAGCTATCTATTATTTGGCAACAGACAGCTTGAAAAGTGCCAAGACTGCTCCATTCTTGGAGAAGTTGGTCCAAAAGGATCTTGAGGTATGTGTTTTGTCCTCTTCTGTTGAAATTATTTTTGGCCAAAAATAAAGTCAATTCTGATGCATAACAAATACAGAGGATGTCATTTGAGTGGTAATAGCGCAAAATGTTTCAATCAAATTTGCATTTGGATAAGTTGATGAATATTTCATATAAGGAAAACTTATTATGCAAAAGAAATGACTCCTTTGCTCTTAATTTAAATAGGACAAACAGTACACATGTATAGTAAGAAAAGAAAAGAAAAGAAAAGGTTGGACAAGATGACTCTTGTTGTCTCGGTTATTAATTAAACTTCTCATTATATGTTCAAATCATCCTAATAGTTTTAGTTTTTCTGTGTGGACTTTGTCACCATTTAGGGGCAGATCCATTTGACATCCCTTTCTTCTAGATTACTGATACATTTTATTGGTTATAGGTTCTATATTTAGTTGAGCCTATTGATGAAGTTGCCATCCAGAATCTACAAACCTACAAAGAAAAGAAATTTGTTGACATCAGCAAGGAAGATCTGGAGCTTGGTTAGTGATATATATATATATATTTTTTTCCCGATTGTGGCTGTTTGTGGGAATTTATTATTGTAGTTTCCCTTTGTGGCACTTTCTTTTTTTTAACTTTCCTAGTTGGTACTCACACACCCCCCACCAAGGAATTGTTTGCACCTAGCAAGAATCGATACTAAGGCCTGATGCTTCATGAGGCACCAGGGCCCAAGTCTTTTCCAACTAGGCCAACCCCTTGGGGTTCCCTTTGTGGCACTTTTCTATCCCTCTTTTCTCATGACAAAGTTTATGACAGGTGATGAGGATGAGGTTAAAGAAAGGGAAACTAAACAAGAGTACACCGTTCTTTGTGATTGGATAAAGCAACAGCTTGGTGATAAGGTAGCGAAAGTCCAGGTCTCAAAGCGTCTAAGCTCATCTCCTTGTGTGCTTGTTTCTGGCAAGTTTGGATGGTCTGCTAATATGGAAAGGTAACTTCCAGTAATCAGAATATAATGCTAAAAAATGCAGCAGGCCATTCTTCATCCATGAAGATTTGAAAGAAATCGTTTCTTCTTTTGCAGGTTGATGAAGGCACAGACACTTGGAGACACGTCAACCTTGGAATTTATGAGAGGGAGGAGAATATTGGAGATTAATCCCGATCATCCCATAGTTAAAGACCTAAACGTAAGATTCATCTCATCTACTAGATGCTGGTTGACTCTCTCTCTCTCTCACACACACACACACCGCACATGCGCACACAAACGCATGCACAGAGTAATGCTGGTGGACTTATCTTGAGGTTGCACAAATTGAACATCAGTTTTAAATGGAAATTCCCTCATTACTAATTTAGGAGTAAGAATGTGATATCGTTTGCATTGAACTACAGAATTAAAAAATTGATATTGGAAGTCATGGACTCATGCCTGAATAACTTCTGTATCAACTGGATGAGAGATTTTAGAAATGCAGAGGAACCGTTGCAAATATTTACAAAGCACTCCAACTGATGTAGGACAGAATGCTTTGATACAAGGATGATGCAGGACTAGAAAGAAAGCTGGGGATGAGAAGATAGAAGAAGAGGTGAGTGTAGAAGGAGGGGATGAGAAGATAGAAGAAATGAGATTAGAAGAATGGGATGGGGATGCAGACGAAGGGGGTGAGAAGAGAGAATGAATAGATAGGCTGGACAGAGAATGGGTTGAGAAACCGCAAGAACACAAAAGGGAAGAAGACAAACAAATAGATATTGGAATTAATAATCAATATTCCCAAAATCTACTGAGTTCTGTTACATGCAGCCTTTCTACAGGCAAACCGTAAAAGAAAATGAAATTAAAATAAAATGCTCAGTAAGCACCCACAACTTTATCCTTAGAAGTTACAGGACCATTGTTGGCGGGAAAGGAAATAAACTAGCAAAGAAATGTTATTGATAAAAATTAATGTGTTGCTCAAGTTTTTCCTTTCTTTTCTTTTTCCTTTTGAAATTTAATAGATTAAGAAGAATTAAATTGAGTTATGTTAAACATTTAGAGGAGATGTTCCTTGGGATGCAGGATTTGTCCATGAGATGGGCTTTCCAGTAGCTATGGTTAGCTCATAAATATGGTTTAGGTATGAATTTGCTCTTTGTCGTCTGCTGGTGTCCTGGTGATCATGTCATGTTTTAATTAATTTAGTGTTCTATACATTCTTGTGCAACGATGCACAACAATATCCATGAAATACAAACACAAAATAGGTATGATTGGTTTTGAATTATACAAATAATAATTTGATGAACAAATAAACAAGTAATGAAACGAAATAAAAGATTAGGAGACTTAAGTGAAACGTTTCTAAGTAATAGTTGGTATGTTGCCACTATTTCTTTACATTCATGCTCTTGTAGGAGAACGAACTCTTCAGTGTTGTCTGGTTTTAACAATTTTTTTTGTTCTCATTTTACCTCCCTTACTGTGAATACCCAATAAATTAAATGTTGGAACAAACATTTTTGTTGGAGAAAATGGAGATTTCTTTCTTTGATAAGTAAAAATAAAAAAGAAAATTAGTTGTCCCTCAAAATTTACTGTGGGGGAGAATAGCTGCGCAATACTCACATTGTAATATCACGAGTAGGAAGAATTAAATGGCATGTGACATGGGTCACCTTCAGCCAATAATAAATACTGGAAATGAGAGAACTTTACTGAACATGATACTGGAGGTGTGGTAGCGTTGCCTGAGTGGTAAAAAGGTCAGGCCTTAAGTGCCCTCTACCATATGATCTTAGGTTCGAATCCCCTTCCCCCTAACCCCACTAACTACCAACTGTCCTTGCCAGCTAAAAAAAAAAACTGTAACATATACTGGAAACTGGAAATGAGAACATGAATCAAGAAACATAACAATGCAGATATTAATTGTGTTCACCTCAATTAGGGGTGTTTTTGCTAAGTGCCAAAATTTACTAGAGTTGCCTATGTAATTATTGTCTCCGAATGTCAAAAGGAAATCAATAGGGTCGGTAAAATGAAAAGTTCTTGGTATCACTGACAAACTAGTAATTTATAGGTTATAGAACTGAAAACTATAAGCCTTGTTTTATCTTGACCAACAGCTTCATTTTATCTATTTCACTTGCAGGCTGCATGCAAAAATGCACCAGATAGCACTGATGCCAAGAGAGCTGTTGACCTCCTATATGATACGGCATTGATCTCCAGTGGATTCTCTGTAAGGACAACTTATAGTCACTTCTTTCTCAAATTCATAGATTGTCGTTACGAGAGTAGCTGATATATTTCCTTTTTATTGGCACAGCCTGATAGTCCAGCCGAGCTGGGCAATAAGATATATGAGATGATGGCAATGGCCCTTGGAGGAAGATGGGGCAGATCAGATGATGAAGAGATGGAGTCGACAGAAGATAGTGCTGCGGAGTCTGATGCCAGTTCTGGAGCCTCGGAGACACAAGTAGTTGAACCATCAGAAGTTAGAATGGAGGCTGACCCTTGGAGTGATTAAGGAACTTTCTTCCATACTTTTTGGTTTTTTCCCTTTTTTTTTTGGCGTTGTTTTAACGTTGTTGAGAGAGAGGGAGGTGCTGAAAGAAGTCTAGGTTGAGAAAGAATTACCATTGGATGCTCTGCTGAATTAATGGAG
>JAOTQH010000038.1:1500734-1512128 GCA_025631255.1 Cornus kousa
CAACCTCAGCTGTCCATAATTTGTTATTTAAACCAACAGGTTTAATATAACACTCTCTAAACTCTACTGGAATTGGATAGTTCTTTTCCTTAATTTTGTGTAAAGCTTCATTTTTTGCTCTTCCACGCCCTTTTCGTAACAGACCTGAAAAATAAATTTATCATCTTAATTAAAACGTAGGCATTTTACAAAAGTGCTTATGGTTAATCAATGATGAAGCATAATTACCTCCACTTGGTTGTGGCCCCATCTACTCATTACTACCATCACCTTCCATTCTTTCATTTGTTGAATTACTATCATCACCTGATCCACTCGGTTGTGTAGCAGGTGAACTTGTAGATAGTCGCTCAGTTTCAGTCCTACGGAACCTTGAAACTCTACGCATTGGTTCCTCAGAGCTATCCATAATTTAGTTTACAAACTGATATGAAGAATCAAGTGAAATTAAATCAAAATAAACAAGCATATACAGAATATATTCTGAGTCATCATTTCATATTTACATAATTCCATTGAATAAAAAATTCAATAATTGATCATATTACCTAAGCATTAAACATCCACAATCACAAAGATAAATACTAAAAAGTAAAGCAAGTAGGGTTAGAGATATGACAATAGGATTTTTAGCGAGGAAATCCCAATTGACAGAGTAGACCAATTATTGTGGGAAAACCTCGTGGACTGTGCAGTCCAAAGTAAAACGATCCACTATGTATGAAACAAGGACTTTGACTCAGGCTCACACCCTATCATTTTACCAAAAACCAATCGCTGACAATCTCTAGCTTTGCGACATCCCGTCCAACAACTCTTGACTCCAGGTTTACTCTTGATCTCTATAGAAGGATTGTTGGTAGATCAAACAACACTCATTGAATGCTTTTACCCTTTCAAAGTGTGATCGCTTCATCCTTTTCTTCAAGATCTGAATTTGATATAGCAGAAATAAATATGTTTTTTGGAATCTTTGAATCTTCAATTATGTTCAAATTCCGATGAGATAGAGAACGACACAACTAACTCACTCGTGTATATATGTGTATATTCTTAAAATAAAAACAGAAAAATCAGATTTGATTTTCTGAAAAATATCTCTCAAAAAGGATTAATTTCTCAAAATAATAATTTTTTGTTCCTCAAATCCATCCCTCAATGTTGAATTAAAGAGAGATTATATAGTAGCTTGGAAGACCTAAAAATACTTGGAAACCAAGTCAATTTCGTGCATAGGATTTTTGAAGGAAGTCTATACCAAATAGGAATCAAAACAGATCAGGAAACTAAAGTTACTAATGCTATCAGAAGACCTTGAACAGGTTCAAGAAAGTAGAACCGGTTCAAGATGGCCAGAAAACAAATTCAAAGAATCCTTTTGATTCTTAAACCAGATCAGGATTCTCCTATCGGTTCAAGATGGGCAGAAAATAAATTCAAAGAATCCTTTTGATTCTTGAACCGGCTCAGGATTCTTCTACTGGTTCAAGATGACCAATCTTGAAAAAAATCTCCACAAAGCCTCAAATGTTGAACCTGTTCGAATAATCTTCAACCAGTTCAAGATGGATAGAATGTAAACTTCTTAAAAACTATGTTTCAACCTTCCAAAACTTCCTAAGTGTTCTCACACACTCACATACCTTTCCAAAACATTATTTTCAATATCTCGGAGTGTATTAAAGCATGAACACTTGAACTTCTTCAAATTCGCTTCCGATCTTCAATCTTGAAATTCTGAACCAAAATTTTACAACTCGATCGGACTTGTTATGAAAACGAAATTAGCCAATTACAAAATATATATCTCACAATCTCCCCCTTTTGGCAATTTTGTAACAAAACCCTAAAACAAATGTAATCTACCCAAGCAAAAAAAAGCAAATTACAATTTTTCAAAGAAATAAACGAAAATTTTATTAAACCATATAAAACTTCAATACTTGTAGTATCTCCAACCTGTAATTTGCAAATCAACTCAAACAAAAACTACTCGTGATTTCATGTGTAATCCTAAGCGTAAAATGATCTACTATGTATAAACCAAAGTACACTGAACTTTAACTTATACTCAAACCCCTTCACTCTATCAAGACTCAATCTGGTGAACGCCCCTGACTTTTCGACTTCTTGTCCAACAGCTCTCGACTTCAGACTTATGCCTCGAACCATGTAGAAAGATTGCTAGTAGATCAACAACACTCTGCAAACACCTTGATCCTTTCAAAATGTAATCAGAAGAAATAAAATCTGTTTTCTAAGATCGTTGTAGATGCAATCTTCAATAGACTTGAACGCGATTAGGATTCAAACAACACCCTAATTTATTCGCGTGTATACAGTGTGTATATGTTCTCAAATATCTCACAAAAGGGCTCTTAATAAAAAATCAGAATTTTAATGTAAAAAATAACACAACCTTAATTGAGAAAATATGTTTTTATAGACTTTTGAAACCCTAATTATACTTGAAAAATAAGTCAATTTTGCGCATAAGGTTTTAGAAGAAAGTCTATACATAACAGAAAGTTGAAACAGAGTAGGAAATAAAGTTGCTAAAAAACTACTCGTAGAACTTAAACCGATTCAGCGCCCTTAAACCGGTTCAAGTTGGCAAGTATTTTTTTTTAAAATGAAACTTCAACACTTGAACTGGTTCAGCTGCCCTTGAACCGGTTTAAGTTGGCCAAACCAAAATTGAAGGTTTTTATACTTAGAAAAATTTCGGCAACGCTTATTTATAAAAACATGCAATGCGTGCAAGTGTTCTTACCTTCTAACTAAACTTCCTAAGGTGTTGTTCTTACCTTTTTTAAAGTCGTCAAGCTATTAATCACAAACAATTCTTCAAGTCCGCTTATGATCTCGAACTTGAAATTTGAACTAAAATTACAACCCGATCGGACTTGTTTTGACAACCAAATCAAATATAAATATAATATCTCACAATTTTCTCTCTTCAATTCCTATTATTGCAAATGTCGAAGTGTTGATTCTATTTAAAAGTTAATTATGAATTAATCTCATTTCAATACAAAACTTTCATACTTGAGCGTATGTAGCATCGAATATTCTTAGACAAGTATTATAGTTCTTTTAAGCAAATTGAATCAGGAAATTGCTGATTTTAAAATGTAATGGTGTGCAATATGAAACTATCTATGCTTTCAAAGACACTTCAACAGTTTCAAAGTGGTATAGACATTCTATTTTTCATCCGATGATGCTCCACAAAATCCTACAGTGATGTCGGAGTAACTATGTGGTATAACAGCGTCGAAATTTTCAAATACTCATTACTAGTATTCACCAAGTCTAAAACAAGTACCATAACAGAAGAAGAAGAAAAAAAAAAGTTAATTTCACTCACACCCCCTCAGGTTTGGCTATTTTTCACTCTCAAACATCTTTCGAAATTAACTATCACTTAGATCTATTCTCACTTTTCCAGCACAATTTCCGTTATAAAAATTTAAAAGACAATGTTACCCTAAATTTTTTAATCTCATTTATTCCCAAATGGCCATTATACCCCTTATTATGCCACAGGAGAAGGGTTCGCTGGAAAATGAGGTCAAAGACAGAAAAGAGGTTCACGGTGTCCGACGGTGCTTCGTAAGTGTAAATGCGGCCACATAAGCCCCGCTCGTGAAAGTTTGCCTTATTAGCCTCCTTTCTCTTCATTTACCTATTGGAGAAATCCTCGTCATAGTAATCCGCTTGTCCTGATTTGGCCCATCCCTTTCTTTCTTTTCTTTTTTTAATTGGAAATTTATTGAATATGAAAACTTGTAAGTGCTTGATGTTGTGTTTAGTTGTTTGAGCTTTGTTAGACTTCTATTTTGGAATTCAGTTCTTTTACTAACATAAAAGGAAATTTAGATTCCGTTTGTTTGGACGTAAAATATTCTTTTTAGAAAATATTTTTATTTTTTGGGTAAGATATATTTTTTTATTTGCACTTTTCAGTATTTGGCAAAGGTCTAGATTGAGGTTGAGGTTGAGGTCAAGTTCTTCAGGCGGAACATATAAAATAACTTACCAAAAATTGATGGAGAAATTATTTTTTTAAAATTTTAATATATTTATCCTTCCGTAAATATTTTACGATAACCAAACATCAGAAAATAAAAAATATATATTTTCTATAAAATATTTTACATCCAAATAAACGGAGCCAAAGTATTCAATTGTATAATTGATGTTATTGGTCATGTTCTGTGGTCTACAATTTTTTTTGGTTGAACCAGGGGGACTATATATACCTGCACTTTGCAACATCGGTGACTCACGAAATAACTACAGCTTTGGGAATCAACTGTTTCAAGGGAGAAATGTAGATGGTGTTTGGGTGAGGCGCTAGTTGACAAAAGCGATAGTAGAAGGGACCTTGAAAGCAAAGTAGCGGCAGATGGCGTTGTAGGCTTGGTGTCGCCGCGCGCCTGGGATCTCATCGGTTCACCTGCCCCGCAGTCGTCTCATGTGCCTGCCCCACCACCGTCCCATGCCCTTGCCCCGCCGGCTGTGGTGGTGGTGGTGTTGTATGTATAATATATATATGTCTGTGTATATTACTACTATATATATATATATATCTGTCTCTCTATATAAATATATATTATATTCAATATATATAATTTGTAAATGTATAAAAATTTTAGGGGTATTTTAGTCTTTCTAATGACTCAAAAAGGTATTTAAGTCATTTCACATCGTGTCAAAACGGCTAAAGTAATTGTTGAGGTGTAAGTTAAAATTGGAGCAAAAATTTATAATGTGAGTGATACCTATTTTCAAAAGATATTTGACAGTGAAAAATGGCCAAACATGAAAAAGTGTGAGTGAAATTAACCAAAAAAAAAAAAATTTGATAGATCATCAGAATGATCTCTAAGAATACCTAAACTCGACAGATTACTCCTAAACATTCCTCGGCTTTCTAAGCATTGGAATGGTCCAAACTGAAGCTAAAACTTGCCAAAGAAACAAACAAGAAGATCGAAGATGAACTTTTTCGCGCGTTTAGACACCAGAAAGGAACAACTAATCCAAGTCTTAGCCCCACCTTTGCCTGCTTTTCCTTGGCTCTTATATTGTTCATCTGTCCTTCTAACTTAAAATGCAAGCCATGAACAGATGCTCCGATGACCCACTAAAAGGACTGGTGTGACAATATGATACAAAGCATAGCCAATCAGAGAGATTAGGCCGACACGTTTATCGCAATCCGAAACTATGATTACCTATTATCCACCTGATCTTAATTTCTTAATGTTATATTCCAAGTCAAAATTGAGCAGTTTTCTGATCACCACGGAAAGAGACAACTGACAAAGACCTCCACCAAACTTGTATGTGGTAGCAGTCTTATCTCCTTTAAAGATAACTTTGATAGATATATTCATTTGTTCTTATCAATGACTTACCAAAACCCTCCACTGATAAACACCATTACACCATCCAACCAAAGCTTTAATGAGATTAACCTGACTTTTACAGTGCAACAATTTCCTGATTTTTGTTGTTCAAGCTATATAGTTTGTCCCACTCCCACCTTAGTGTTCCTTGACTCCGACGTATACTATATATTAGAGTGGCACGAACGAATCCATGGTTATATCTCAGCTGTATTTCACTGCTGAAAACACAAGTTACTGAAGTTGTGAACCTAGACGTACTACTTACAGGTCTACCCTGGCTTTGTGACTTTGGGTCTTTTGTTACTACGATCCAGGTCAAGGTTTCACGACTGGTAGACAGAAGAAAAAATAAAAAACCTATTTAGCTAATTAAGCACTGGACCTCGTATCGTATGTGTGTGTATTGTTTTTATTTGAAATGCCTGGAGGCAGGCTGTTTGCATTTCTAGATAGGACATGCCTTGAGGAAACAGGCCCTAAATTTCCAAAGCAACAATGAATATTTGACAGTGGCATTACTTTTCAAGTTCACTAAGACTATGTTTGGTAGGCATTGAATTGAAGGAATTAATAAAATTAGAGAAAAACAACTAAGAAAATTAAACCTTTTTTTTTTCAATTCTATTAATTCTAATTCTAATTCTAGATTCCAATTTCATGCCGCCATACACAGCATAAAAGTATCGAAGTATTGTTGTTTAAACTTCCCTAAAACAGCATAAACACATACTACACAGTTTGTGGAGGAAATAAAGCAAATTAAATAGACATCTCGGATTGAACCAATCATTGAGTGGGAGGGCGAATGTTGAATTTGATTCAAAACCAGTTGCTAGTGGGACCCCTCGTGTGATGTTTCTTTGTTGCTTGCTGGGTTTTTTTTTTTTTTTTTTTCCCGCTTGAAATGTCAGCATCAGGCAAGTTTAAACACCATTACACCATCCAACCAAAGCTTTAATGAGATTAATCTGGCTTTGTGACTTTGGGTCTCGAGTTCCAAGGTTTCACGACTGGTAGACATTTAAAAACAAAACAAAAAAAAAAAAAATCAACCACCTATTTAGCTAATTAAGCACTGGACCTCGTATCATGTGCGTGTGTATATATATATTGTTTATTTGAAATGCCAGGAGGCAGGCTGTTTGCATTTCTAGATAGGGCATGCCTTGAGGAAACAGGCCCTAATATTTGACAGTGGCCTTACTTTTCAAGTTCACTGAGGGTACATTTGGTGGGCATTGAATTGGAGTTTTGGAATAGGATGAATTAGTGAAATTAGAGAAATTCAACTAAGAAAATTGAACCATTCTTTTTTTTTTTTTTTCTTTTTTTTTTCATTAATTCTAATTTCAATTCTAAGACTCCAATTTCATGCCGTCATACAGAGCATAAGAGTATTTGACAGTGCATTTCTAGATAGGACATGCCTTAAGAAAACAGGCCCTAAATTTCCAAAGCAACAATGAATATTTGAAAGTGGCCTTACTTTTCAAGTTCACTAAGGCTATGTTTGGAAGGCATTGAATTGGAGTTTTGAAATTGGAGGAATTAGTTAAATTAGAGAAAAATAACTAAGAAAATTGAACCCTTTTTTTTTTTTTTTTCAATTTCATTAATTTCAATTTCAATAACCCCAATTCTATGCCTCCATACACAGCATAAGAGTATCCAAGTATTTAAACTTCATAAAACAGCAGAAACACAGTTTGTGGAGGAAACAAAGCAAATCAAATAGAAATCTCGGATTTTTTTTTTTTTTTTCCTAGTTGGAAAAACTCACACACATATGCACTGAGGTTCGAACTCTTAATCTCCCTTTAAAAAGTAAAGGTCTGGTACTGTTAAGCCTTGATAATAGAGATCTCGGATTGAACCAATCATTGAGTGGAAGGGCCGATGTTGAATTTGATTCAAAACCGGTTGCTAGTGGGACCTCTCATGTGATGTTTCTTTGTTGCTTGCTGATTTTTTTTTTTTTCTTTTTACGCTTGAAATGTCAGCATCAGGCAAGTTTCTCTGTAATCATCCTTCACTTGATTGATAATTCTGAACCACCATGACATATTGCTATGACATAACCAAAACTTTCAGTCTTTTTCATGATGAAAATAGAACGCATTGGATTGGATGGAATTAAACAAACTGAGAACGAAAAATTAGTAGGTGAGAGATTGGTGCGCCACAGCTCTGCAGTTTTGAAACACACAGACATCACACACTGCAACAATATCGTGGCTACATGTTTCCGATACTGATAAGAGAAAACATGTTTCCCAGGAGATTAGACCCCTAGCCGATAAACAATTGCACATTTACTTGTCCTCCTCATAGACAATCCTCGACAACACCAGAAAAACCTAATGCATATATAATTCCCGGTTTTCTGAAGTTTTGAACTCTCAAAAAAAAAAAAAAAAAAAAACAAACTCATTGGAGTACAACTAAATACCCCTATTCATCTGTAACTTCAAATATCCACCATCACCACAGCTT
This sequence comes from Cornus kousa, assembly GCA_025631255.1. Lineage (NCBI taxonomy): Eukaryota > Viridiplantae > Streptophyta > Magnoliopsida > Cornales > Cornaceae > Cornus > Cornus kousa. The sequence continues at coordinate 1,508,648 of JAOTQH010000038.1, forward strand.
CCATTTTCTTATCATCCATCTGTTACAAAATATAGCCGCGGAAGACAGTTGCAACTTCAAGATATTACAAGATAGAGGTACTTCGAAACAAATCCATGAAAAACAGAACTCAATATTTACATAAGCATTTTCTTTTTTGGAATTTCGTTCTACATATTATTTATGTGACAAGTCCATAAGGAGTGAAAGGGGGAGAAAAATAAAAACTTCAACAATAAAAAAATGCAAACAATTCTACTCAGGCACTTCAACTCACCTGCCTCCAAGAATATTTACAGTACTGCTCCTACTGTTGCTCGCAACTACGACACCTTCCGGATAGAAAATCCACAAACCAAGCCTACCCTAGGAATCCTTCGCTCCCACAAACCCTGCAGTCTTATTTGTCATTGCAATTCTGTCTTCTACCCATATATTGTTATACCTCAAATGTCAAAACTGGCATGAAGTCCCAAGCCTCTGTATCTGTTTCTGACCGAGGGTCACAGACTTGCGCTTGGCAAATGCTGGGTCCAGCAGTGCTTTGAACTTCTCCATAAACAAGGTCCATTCCTCCTCGTTCATGTCTGCCAGCTTCACAAAACTCACGCTTGCAGGGAGCTGCTCATTTGCACTCTTGTGCCCAGATGATGAATTTGCCACATAGCCATTTTCTGGTTTTGATCCTGGGAATTTCAGATGTTTTTGGCTCTTCTCACCTAAACTGAAATTCTTGAGGGACATGGATAGATTTGAAACAGTTGCAATCTTTGCAGGAGCTGGAACGTCAACAGATCCCTTTTGTTCTTCTTCACCTTTGCTATCCTCTTCTTCCTCAATGCTTTCATCCAGCTTAAAAAGTGGAGAACGACCATTACCACTTCCAAATCCAAAATGAAATGGCACTCTGGTCATAAAATCATCAGAAGCCATTTTGGGGGTAAAGTCAAACTCTGGTTCTTCACAATCTAAATCGAATAGATACTCCTCATCTCCTGCTTCAGCCTTGGGAGAAAACATCTCCCCCTCAGCTATCAGCCTTCTTGCCTCAATACAAATAACCTCAAGCTCACTAGGTTCCTCCTCACCACCACGGAACTCCCTGCTCAACATCTCACCAATCTCAGCAAGACATAGACCAAAAGCAGCAGCTTCCTTGAGGAAGATTGTGCACAGAACCAAGACTCGGAGGCAAGCCTCTCGAATCATGGGAAGCTCCCTTCGCAGCATATCTGAGTCCTTATAAGGATCAAGATTTCCAATGTATGCAAGTTCATCCTCCGAAAATGGAATTGAAGCCTGAGGCCAGTGGATCCACTCAAAGTATGGGTCTTCCAAACATTCCGGCAGGCAAAGGCCATGGTCAATTGGAATGAGTTCCACTTGACCAAACCTCCCAACACCATCAAGTTTCTTGACCAGAAGGTTTCCTCCATGCCTATCTGTGTTGAAAATCCTAATGTCCAATATCCCGATTCGATGCACAGCAGCAACCGGGAAGCTTGAGGTCCCATGATCGCTGGCATCAAAATCATGTGGGATGAACTGTTGGAAGGATGCAATCTTGCTAAATAGCTTCTTTTCATTAGGCTTATTACCATTTACCCCATCATTATTGACATTAAAGATTGAGTGAGTAATCTTTACCAGTGCAGTGGGCGGTACATTGGCAAAGTGACCATAGTCAAGAAGATAAGCGGCAACTTCCCTGAACCCTGTTTCCCCAACCCGCACTGAACGTTTAAAGCCTGGTTGCCCAAGAGCTTTACCCACAAACCCTTTTGGATTGTTAGGCGCAAATGGTTCTTCATCTGTAGGCTTTACAATGGCAACACTCTCACCTTTGCTGTTTCTAAAATAGTATGCACCTCCAAGTCCACTATGGACAGGAATTGGATCAACCCCAATCTTCATGGCCCTGACAATTTCCTTGACAAGTTGTTTTGTTCTGGCAAAGCTATCTGAGTGGCCTAATATTTCGATCGGACCACTCTGATCTCTTTGTTGAATATCCCTCCCAGTGGGTGAGAGACACGGAGTTGATGAACTTCTATGCATAAAGTTTCGTGTTAGAAGAAGAGGGGAATCATTCCGAATGGCACTAAGGTCATTCTTCAACACCATATCACCAAATGTCAGTGAGCTTTCCTCGGTTGAAACATTAAGGGCAATCTGCAGCCTTCTCTTCACAGTATGTGCATTATCACCCCGATCTAACTCCATTCCTAACACACAACCATTTTCAGTTTGCACAAAAACGCGTCTCCTACCCGCAGATTTTCCTTCCATCCTCTTGTTTCCATGGTACTCCCCACTAAGGGGGCGGTTGAAGACTCCCACTGCCATCTGGGTCTGAACAGGGCTGTCCAAGTTGGGAGACATGAAAATAAGAGGAAGACCGACTTTCCACAGCCGACAACAGAGATGGCAGCAGAAGAGAGCTTCTTCCCCTCCCTCGAGAGGACGCCAAACTCAGAAGCCGATTGTGATTCAATGAGAAAGATGGATGATGTCCAAACAATCATTAATCAGCAGAGTGGGATTTAAACCACCCCCAATAATCAACACGGAAGAAGCCAAAGCAAGCAACAATAAGGGCAGAAAGAGAGGCAGCACGGTCACTACATCTAGAGGGCCATCTGATGATGCAGAGAACGCGGGCCGGTAATCTGTAAAAGAATTAAGACTGGATCAACAACTAATGCACTTACTCAAATATATCCAAAAGGAGAAACTCAACACAACCTCCCTACCATGAACAATTTTCTCTAAGAATTTACTGATTAAACCTAAGGCATAAAGGGCATTTATCTAAGGCATGAAGCAAATACCGAAATAGTAATTCACTAATTCCGGACAAACCTAAGTACTATGAAGCCGAAATGTAAGTGTTTTATCAGGTCCACAAAATAAAGGAATCTAACATTCATTACTTCAGATTTCTTTACTCTTCATCCCCTATATTTTCTCAGCAACCAAAGAAAGCATAGATCAAAAATGAAAACAATAAACTATAATATGACAACAATGAAAAACGCAAAAAGAGACATTACACCACCCAAAATGTCATGCATAACTAAAATGAACAATCAGGTATTTATGCACTGTTAATAAAAAATAGAAGCCTACACAATACTTATCAGATATAGTTATCAGATTATTCCTAGAATCAAGCAAATGCCAAACCTCGCTTATGAACATTACTAGCATTCTTTTCCGTAATTAGCATTCGAATCGCAACGCCTTTTCTTGTTTACATCTTTAAAATGGAATACTAATCTTATAAAATGAACAGAATCTTTGTTCAAGAAAAGCTAATAACTTTTCCCTAAAAATAAATGAAACTCAAGAACAGTGATCTCTGAAACCTCCGTGAATCATCAAACCGCAACACGAGCATTAATATTCAAATCTAAATGAATTGATCTCGACACCGCATCCACAACGGACAAATTAACACCGATTTCAAGCAAATTAAGCACCTAAGTTGAAGATAATACAT